>JAQGBQ010000956.1:0-14601 GCA_034698485.1 Vertagopus arboreus
ATACGAGGTACTAGGATCGACGGCTGAGGAATGTTACAAATTTAACGGACAAAAAATCAGCCATGCAGCCAGACTAGTACAAGTATTAGTGCGGATGGTATTACTCTCTGTGAT
Organism: Vertagopus arboreus; assembly: GCA_034698485.1. Classification (NCBI taxonomy): domain Eukaryota; kingdom Metazoa; phylum Arthropoda; class Collembola; order Entomobryomorpha; family Isotomidae; genus Vertagopus; species Vertagopus arboreus. Next base: position 115 of record JAQGBQ010000956.1, read on the forward strand.
GGTTGATCTAGTTGATGGCCAATGTTGATAGTTTCCTTTTCATTCCTCTGCCACTCTTCGTCTTCTGGACATTCACCATTTCCTATTACTACTCCTATAGTATTGTTTAAGTCTCTACTATAATATATTTTGTAGATTGTAGTTTTGTTTAGATTGTAGTGTGTGTGTGTGAGAGAGAGAAGAGTTGTATTAGTTTGTTGTATAAGAAGAAAAGTTTTGTGTGAGATGCCATTGGTTTTTAGAACATTTTTTCTTATTCTTATTCTTCGTTTCGTCTATAATATAGGATTGGCAAGGGTGGTTTTTATTTTTTTTATTGTGATGAAGTGAGACGTTGTGGGTTATTGCTCTATTATGTCCAGTCTGATGGCCAGTTTCTCATTTTGACTTTTGATCTCCTCTTCCCTTTCTTCTCACTTTTTCTGACTTTTTTCACAATGACTGTCCATCTCGTTCCCTTTTTTTATGCTTTTGAGTCTTTGGACATCTCCTTGACCTCTCTTTTTTAGATCTTTGGCTGTTTCTGGCAAGGCTTGATGATAGCTTTGTGTTGTTGGAACTTGAAGGTTTCATATAGCTTGAATGGAATGGATAGCTTCATTAAGCCATACTGGCCCTTGGTTTTTATTTCACAGATTTCAAACTTGAGTAACCCTTTAGAATAGTTAATTGAATCTGCTTAACCGAGATGCGATAAGCAGGTTAGTCTGCCTAAATTCTATTTTAGGTGTAGATTCTAATGGATTAACTATGACTATCAACGAGCTCATGAAAGAAGCATTGATCTACACCCATAATAGTAATCAAAGATCTCAAAGAAATGACATTTGGTTCAAGATTTATTTGATAAAAAGCTGTCTGCCCTGCCCTGTCCGATTATTACTCTAATTTGATCTGCAAAGATGTTTAGACTTAAAAAGTCATGCGGCAGTCACGTTGTTGTTCTTAAAAACCTGAAATGCTAATCATAAATAAAATATCATGTCATACAACTGAATATCACATGGTGATAGATACAAATCGTGTGGGACATTTAGTAAGCCAAACCAGCATCTCTCTCTTTTTCACCTATATGGGAAATTGGATCAAATTCTTGTAAATAAAACCATGAACAAAAATTGTAAGATGCAATCCCCTTCTAAAGTTACATTTGATATTGCACTTTCGTAATTTACATATAGTCCAAGCGATAAGAAACACCCTAGAGGTAATAATATTTTTTTTAAAAAAAACACAAGTGCATGTAACACCGGCTACACCTTATTCGTTCTTGAAATCAAATATTATGAGTACAAATCGCAAGACATGACACACGACACATGCCAAATGTTTTACTATTTTAAGTGTCGGGACAAATAGACCAACTTGAAGTGGCTTGTCATGAAACTTCAGTCAATGGTCAATGTCACTATGTCACAAATTAGTACCCTTTACAACACCTACCACAACAACGATTGATACTATTGTTCAATTTAAAAGTATAAAAACCCAAGGGACTCTTTCAGATATCATTCAGTTCTCTATCAGTTCTTCTAAAGCAACTTCAGGACCAATCCTTCTATCAAAACCCAAACTATCAAAATGATCAAGGTATGTAAACATTTGCTAATTAAATTCCAGACTTTTTTTAATTTAAAAAAAAATCAGAATCAATTAATATAATCTTTTCGGATTATTATAGATCGCAGTTTTCTTGGCTGTCTGCGGAATGGCTTATGGAGGAGCCATCACTTATGGAGCTGCTCCAGCCCTCGCCTACTCCCAAGGAGTTGTTGCCCAAAGAGTCGAAGCCTTCGACCCCCACCCACAATACAATTACGGATACTCCGTTTCTGATGCCCTCACCGGGGACTCCAAGACCGCTTCCGAATCCCGAGACGGAGATCTCGTCCAAGGACAATACTCCCTTGTTGAGCCAGACGGTTCCATCCGAACTGTTACCTACACCGCTGATGATGTCAATGGATTCAACGCTGTTGTCTCCCGACAAGCCCCACAAGTTGCCCACGTTAAACAAGTCGTAGCCCAGCCCCAACAACTTATCAGAGCCGCCCCTGCTTACTCCAGTTATGCCAGCCCAGCTTTTGCTCCCCGAGCTTTCGCTGCTCCAGCCTACGGACGAGCTTACTTGTAAATTATTATTAATATTTAAAAAATATTTAAAATTCACGTTAAAAAATCCAAGTATTCGGTGGAACTTCTCCCCGAAAAATCTGAGATGCTACAGCATTGAAACTGTATTTATATTGACATTTACATCTTGTTACAAAAATTGAATAAAAATCAAAACAACTTTGTTATTTAAAAATATCTTATACCAAGTCATGAGAGTTCATTTTTTGTAGAGCCTTAAAAGAAGTATTATTAGTAGAATGTCCAGTTTAGTGGTCAACCAAAAGTACATTCTTTATGTATTTGAAGATTTCTAAAGTGTTATACGCATAATGCTTACTAACAATTTCACCTCCATACTTGTGCTTTACAGCTGCCTTCTTAGTACTGCTCCGATTGGTAATCTTTCTCATGGTAGTTGGTGCGTGTCTGATAAGACAGATAAATGAACTTGGACTGACATAACCATATAACTGTGTATTAACGAACCCAGCAGGAGTAGTTTGGTGTATATAAGGTGTTGGTGGACAATACAGACTTCCAGACAATAGAAAAGTGTGACCCGTTGTCCTCCTCCATACTTCCATAGAAGGGACAATTCCTCGTCTCAAATGTCTAGAGGGGACAATGCTACCATCAACTAACAAGTCCATAGCAAAATCCTTAAAACGAGCTCTAGAATTTTATAATATTCCTAGACAATTGCAAGACGATGGACAATTCCAACACTCATATTATATACAGAAGAATGTTGAAATGTTCAAAGGTGTTTGAGTTTTAATAACCAGGTCCAACGCTCGAAGAAAGTACGAACAGAGAAAGAAAAAAAAAACTCTGGAATCGATCGGGTAGTAGAGAGACGGAGCTGTCCAAGTATTAAAAGTAAATGTTCCATCGGGCAATAGAAATAAGCAATAACTTAGAATTAAAAGGGGGAAAATGACAAAATTTCATTTTTCAGATGATTTCTTTCTTCTCGGTAAATTGATAAAAAAGTGTCATTAATTTCCACTCGTAAATGTAAAAAAGTAAAGTGCCTAACACTACCATGGTGTGAAGAAGGAGATTCTTAAAAAGATGTTTAATATGGCCAATCCCTGCCGTTCCAGGCACCTGAGGAAAGAGCCACTTATTCCCGTCCTTCCGCCTTCCTCGGCCGCCCCGATAACAATTCACAATTGATTCTTAAAGAAGAAAAAGTCCCCATAGACTCCAAATAGCCCGAATAGGCCATATCGCCAAGGGAGGATTGACAAATGTCTGGAATTCTCTGATAGCAAGCAAGCCCGGGTTGCAAAAAGAACCCGGCTTTTGTCCCATCCGGACATTTCGAAGTTCAAAGTGTCGAAGAGTCCCCAAAAATATATTGGTAGTAGTGGCAAGGATACATTTATATAGTCTTATAATAACGTCTTTGTGATTTAAGCACTTCCTGCACCTTGGGGTAATTTTTCATGCAATCGTTTTCCATCTTTTAGAGGCCATCCATGTCGGTATCGAAATCTATGGATCTTCTCTAAAAGGAACTCTACAAGATGGAACTATCGATATATGTATGTATATATAAATGGATTTGAAAGTGTGGAGGTGGAGGTCGTCGTCGGAAAAGGCGGAGGTAGTTTTGCCCTAAATCTTATAAACTTTTACAAGGGGTTATTCGCCATTTGAAATTGGAAATTGCAAATTGAATAGGTTCATCGATTCCACATCACTTGTGTGTGAGAAATCTATTCCAAATTCTAGAGAATTTTTACAAAAAGTTATACGACTCTTCTTAGCTTGGCATAATCGATTGGGTTGGAACTTTTTTTAACAAGACAGGTGAAAAATCGCCTTAATTATTTAAGATTGATAGGTCCTTTCATTAAATAGATGGATGGAGAAGGAAGTAAATGATGCATGTAGAGGGCATAAAGATACGTAGAACTAGAAGGGGGTTTCAAATCTATAGAGAGTTGGGTTTCGATGAGTTTTTCGAAAAGGAATAGATTAGATATATATTTTAGTACCTAAGTTTACAAATCTATGAGCTGCTTTGAAAGGCAATAGGGTTTGTCTGGATGTCGAAAAGTGATTAAATAGAGGAGCTTATGTTCTAATGCTTTACTAACTAAAGACACTAAGAAGGAGAGAAGGGTTGCGTGAGAGAAAGTCAGAGTCAGACCACAAAGTTTCCGGGTATTAGTATTTGTATAATACCAGAGACTGGGAGTCATTTGAGGGACAAAACCCAACTGAGATAAATCCAATTCTCCAACCACCTTCACATTTTCAGCATTTTGAACATTTGAACTTGGAATGGGCTCTACTGGCAGGAAGGATATTGTAAAGTCGGATGGAGTGGATTTCAATGTATCCTGTTTAGTAATCCTTTGGTGTCCCAATCAAGGAAATGCAGATTTCCTACTCTCATTCAAATTATAATGAAACTTTTGGGGTACTTGCCCCCCGATTTTCGGATACAATTAAAAGGCTGCAAGTGGCACACAGGGTTTGTAATAACGTATTGTAGAATTCGCGTATGTTACAGCACTAAAATGTTGTTTTAATATGGACGTTTCTAAAGCTCTAAAATATATTATATGGTACTGGATTTTGAAACGTCCTAAAACTTTTGACCTGGCTTGTGACCTACTAAGTACACAGAGTAATCCATATACTATTGCATAGTGATATATGATATTATATGGAGACAAGATAGGAATTTGGAATTAATTTAGTTGGAGTTTGGTGGGAATAAAGTCTGATGAGGAAAGTCTTCTTGGTTTTGTTCTTGTTTGCTTGAGGAGAGATTTAATGAGCTCCGTGAGAAATTCGCACCCACTTGTAAAGTAAACAGTTCATTCCTTGAGCAGACTACCTAAGATCATTTTGATGAGATGAACCTTCTTCCTAACTTCTATATTATATGATATGAACTACATAGTTATTTATACACACTACTAGTGTTTATTACAAACCTTAAAGGAACCACTTGGATTTCAAACTGACAAGCAAAGTTAGGCCAAGTCAGCCCAAGACCACCAGGAACATGAACAACTTCTAATTTATACTTCCACACAGCCAAAACTCCAATCCTTTATTACCTTTGGCAAGTGCCGTATAATAAGGTCTTGAAACAAAAAATATTTATAAAATACTCGAAAGAAACACTGCAATAACTAAAGCAGATGGTTATCTCGATTGAGTCATTGTCAAATTGGATGAGACGTCTATGTTATGAAATTTATGAAGGATTTGAAGTCTGGTCACTTTTTAATGCATTTTTTTGAACCCCTGGGTTCACAGGTTGGGCAGTTTTGGTTCAAGAGGTCACGTTTGTTAGTTGTTTGTTAATAGTTAAAGATCATTAGTTACGCCCATGGTATATAGAACTGAGAGTCAGTCTCCCAAGGGCTTAAGGGACTCTGGCACAGGATGAGGATTAAGTATTCCCTAGAGGAGATAGGAAAGGGCAATTATTTCTCTAAAAAGTTGCTTAACTCACTCTTTAAGAGTTTCTAAGATAGGGCAGGTGGTGGTAGTTTGTAGTGGTGGTAAATAATTAATGCAGAAGCAGAGGAGATGTTGGCCAGTTGGCCCTTAAGGTACTTAAATTGCTTGTTTCTCTCTGCTCTATAAATCTACAAATGTCATTCAAGTTCGAAACTCGAGACGATGAAACAGGAAAGTTCAGTTGGTCTTCCTTTGGGTTCTTCTTACTTTCAATTCGAATTTAAGTAGCCATAATAGAATGTTCGCTTGGGTCTTGGGTGTTGTATATGTTTAAGCACTCACTCTGTCTGTGTGTATATATGGAGTTAATTAATTCTTTAAGAACAAGACCTTAAGTTGATTTTTCCAGTTTTGCTTATTGATTAGCGGCTCTTTAATGATCCCCTTAAGATCTTCACATGTGGGCTTGTTCTCAACATTAACAATTCAACAATCTCAGCAGTCTGGAGGAGCAAATGGATTTTTAAATAGTTTTTTGTAATGCTTTTTAAGACCAAGAGTTCATAAGATAGTTAGCCCTATTTGCTTTAATCATATCAGAAGAAAGAAACCAGCAGGTGAAAAGCTAAACTCGTTGATTGGTCATTCATGTTCTGAGTATATGTTTTTATTTTGAATTAGCATAAACACATTATTATATTGGGATTAGAAAATCTAATTTGCATTTTTTATAAAAAACAAAATTTTGTTTTATGTGTTACAGATCCCTGATGAAATGGCTTTGAGGGCAGTGGCTGCAAAGTACGCATCGGAGTTATCATCAGGGACGTCATTCTCATCCACAAGTTCCAGTTCTAGTGGCTACCCTTCGTCATACATGACATCTTCGACATGTTCAAATACCACAACTCAACAGCATAGTAGTAATATTCCTAATCTAGTGCCCGGTGGCAATACAAGCTCATCCTCAAAGGGATCATCATCTTCGTCATCATCTTCATCTAATTGGATCCGAGAGGGTCTACCTCTTTTAGAATTTCAACACCAAGTGCTCCAACAGCTGAGAGAAATTTGGTTGGAAGAACGAAGAAAGATGGTTGTATATCCTTGTGGTGGTGGTGGTGGGGGCAATCCACATATAAATAATCCCCCGTTGACAACTCCTAGAACATCTTCATCGACCTCATCATCCGTGCTTATGTCACCAATCTCATCCTCAAGTTCTTCAGCCTTCTTAGGAGGAACGAATGGTAGTGGGGGTTTGTTTGGCGGGGTCCAGATGATACCACGACCTTATTCTTCCGGAGTCCCAACATCCGGCTCCTCATCATCTGCATCTGCTGATCAATCTGGCTATCCTAACAATAATAGTGCCATGATGTCATCTAGTCACCCATTCCACCCTAATGGCCGTGCTAATAGTCCCATTTGTTCTTTGAGTAATAATGTTGTCAACCCGGCTTGCTTGGATGGAAATGGCCCTATGAGATCTCCCACGCATTTAGTAAAAAGTGGTGGGGGTGGTCAGGAACCCAGAACTCCTTATAGACATCAGTACCTTCAACATGTGATTCTTTCTGGTGGGTCAGCTTATCATCCTTTATCGGAGGATGACAGCCAGATTTACACTCCTGGAATTTATTTGGTAAACATTTCTTTATTCCTATTTGTTTGAAATGCAATGGTTTCTTAAATAAGCATATTACCAACTTATTACTATTAAATTTATAGCCGTCAAGCTGTCTAAGGGATAGAGATGATATTTATGATTATGTGCCACATCGAATTAAAGGACTCCCAGAGGTGGGCCAAGATCAAGACGAGCCTCCGTCACCAGCCCCTCATTGTTCTAAACAAAGGTATGTCATTGATTTCAAATCTTAATACAATCAGACACAATATATTTATCTCTGCAAAATTTACAAGAAATAAAATGCATTCAGCAAACAAAAAAATTAAATTAAACAATCAAAGATACCTTTATAGAATTTTAAACAGGTTTTAAAGAGATAGTTTAAGTTGCAACTTTAATCAATCTATACTGAATTTCTAACTGACAAATTCAAAAATACAATATGCATCTGAACAGATAAAATCATACATGTTATTAAATAATCTCAGAAATCTGGAGGTCATGGCCTTAATTCCCACGATGCTAGAACTGTCACAACATTTAACTTTCCAGAAAAAATACCCCATTCACCATTCATCTGCACGAAAGAAAGCCTAAGGAGAAAGTAGTAGAGGAGAAAAAAGAAAGTAAGGAAGAAGATGATTTAATTTGTGAGAGTGTGGATTGGATTGTGGATTAGGATTTGGAAATATATTTTTCCATTACGAGGAAACGCCCTTAATGGTAATTGCCATCCCAAACTCTCAAGCAACACTGCTCCAACTGAGAAAAAAACGAAAACACAGAGAGATAGAAAAATACGCCGATTTTGATTTAGCCAAACTCATAAAACTCCCTTCCTATTTTTTCGCTAATTGAAACGTCCTAGAGAATCCTACCTTAGTCTTCTACTAAACACTCGAAACAGTCCAAAGTTCTGAAATAGTCTGCTGTGAAGATAAGGTAGGAAAGTGTTTTAGCACAAATTGCAATTCTCACGTCGATACAAGAGAACTGATTCAACTGTTCATTCCGATTTTCTTGTTCGTTCGACTTGATACAATCTTCTCGAAATGATTCTGTACATGCTAAGATTTTGGTGGTTTGAATACCTTAAGATTTCTCAGAAAATAACACTGAGAATTTACCCTTGTTGGTCAAAGGATTATTATTGTTATGATCATGTGTATGTATGTAGACCCTTTAGTCTTCTTCTTACCTGTGAGTTTCCGAGTATTCCGAGTTATGTATTATTGTCGCGTGTTTGCACGAAATTGCAAAAAACTATCATTGCTATTATTACTACTGCTACTGCAAGGAAGAGACGAGAAAGAAGCAATAGGAAGAAGAAGCGTTTGCTTTGAAGAGGATATTCCAGAACGACGTACGTGTGTGTATGGACGTTATTTCATTTGTTCACGAAATGATCAAACTTTCTTCATTGTTATAGCCGAATTTATTGCGAATGGGAAGGGACGTCCGGATTGCTTTTTTTAGGTTGTCCATTTACGTATCTTCTATGAAGCAATTTGCCAATTGTTTAAAATGGCGAGAAATCAAGAGAGAGAAATCTTTTAGCACACTCAATAAGTCCAAGCGTTTTCAATTGTATTGAGTAGTATTCACGAATATTGAGAATAGCATTACATTTATTGTATGTAATTGAGTTGCAAGTCATTTTAAAAATAAAACTCAGCTATGCAGGATAAGCTTATTGTTTCTTGATTTCTACGATTGAATAAATTATCTAATCTGCATAAAAATAAAAATTTCGCGTCCCTATAACTTCAAACAATCTTTTTTCGATATAAGAAAAGTTTTATCAATATTTTGAATGGAATTGATTAACCTGCAACATTTTAACACTTTTTTTGCTCCAGATTATGGCAATCAACAATGATTTTGAAATGCCAACCATCAGCAATCAGCATTAAACCGCTTACTAGTATGTACTAGCAGCTGATGTTCTTCAGTGTGGGTCGATGGTTTGCTAAAGTTGTTTTTCATCATAAAAAGCGATCGGGGTAAATGGACGTAGTGGAAGGATTTCAATCAAAAATGCGATTAAGGGAGGATTTCAATCAGGATTTATGTTGTCAGTGGAGTGAAATAAAATAATTGGTAAAAGACGAAATTCTCATCTCTTCAAGCCAATCCTCAATCTATCCTCACCACCGAGTACTTGACTATATAAAAGTCAGTGGCACCGAAAAAAGTGTTTTTTTTTCTCTACCATACATATATTATGTATGTATTCCAGAAGAAGATAAAATCATAAGCCTATTGTAGAAGCTGACGTTTCAATAAATGATCAAAGGGATTCACATTGTTATCCTCAGACCATTATTCCAAACATCCAAACATCTAAACCTCTCTTATTTTTCACAATCTACAATCTAAAACTAAACAAGGAGAAACAAAGAGGAAGGAAGGCCAGATGCACTTGTCCATTTGGTTTATAGCATAATGCATCCAGACATCTAGAAGAAAAAGAGATGCCCGAATTCAGAGTCCGAGTTTCAGAATCAGTCCTAAAGTCCAAGAGTCTTTGATCGAATCCCCTTATGAAGTCTGTAGAGTCCGAGCTGATTTGATAAAGGAACGGCCTTTGAGTTTTTTGAGTCTCTGAAAAGATAGGAATTGAAATTAGGTGAGGGACTATCGTCCCAGCCACTCCAGCCGCTTCGAACTGGGTAATAAGTGAAATGGTCTCTAGACTATATATTCTATACTTTAGCTTTAGAAGGACATTCAGTAAATTCGGTTTGTTAGAGGATTCACAAAAAAAACTCGGGCATTTTAGTAGTCTCTAGTAGAAAGAAGGTTTTGGTGAATGACTAAAATTGAGGGGGGCGTACTGACAATTCCCATTTTTTCACAATCAGGGGGTCAGGGTCCAATTCAATATTTTTGATTTCCGGAATATTTAATATTGAATTGGCGATGAGAGTTTTTGACAAAAAACTAAACTGACTGTTGTTTTCATTATGAGGATTTTTCGCAGTTGTTACTGAAAAAGGTAGGTAGCTAAGATTGATTTTATTCAACCTGAACAGGTCTTTTGATTTTGTATTAACGAAATTTACTTGTAAAATGTTAGCAAAAGTCTTAAAGTTCCTACGCCAATGAACGTCCTATCCTTAAAATCATAGTCGCTCCCCTCCCGTTTAGATTCAAACAAAATCTTCAATAAATGGAAATCAGATTTATCCGAGCTCTTTTGGTGTTGATCAATGAAGGGGCAACCATGCAGTGCTTTTTAGGGGAGACAACTGACGAGGGCGAGGGGGACTGAAGATGCTTATTTCTCCAAGACTTGTTAGTAGAGAACTCATCGAAGTCGAACGAGGAGGAACTCATCAGTCCTTAGCAAGTCAACTCTCACCCGGTCATTCAAGTTCATTCTGGCGTAAATAAATCCTCGGATTGGTTTTTTGATTCTAAATGCATCTTCTTCACATGACATAAGCTTTGGATTCTTCTATTTGTGTTAGCTTAGGCAGCAGTCAGTGGATTGTGGACGTTCCCTAAGCAAAGGTTTAGAAAGGGAGACAGTGTGAGATGATATTATTAGTATTCTTATGGTGGCTTTGGCTTGGATTTGGACTGTCGATTCGATTCAGTTGTCTCGACTCTTCTTTAGACTATTCTATAATGTTCTCTATATCTCTGATGCTGCTGCTGCTAGTACTAAACCAACATAAAAGTATATGTACAAATAGAACATTATTGAAGATGTGGAAGTAGGTAGAAGAGATGCGATCTGGAGTTGTGATTGTGATTGCTTACAATCGAAACAAAAAGGTTTAATTTGAACGAATGGAGGCTTACGGATACTTTGGATATGGAAGGAAGGAGATTTGTATGTAAAAGGCCGACTGAAGATCCTTAGTCTCATCATTTGATTCCATACTTAATCTATGGTACAGGCGGATTGGGAAGATTCTTTGATGTTTTTTTATAACTTTTAGGCAGATTCGATATGGCCTAACAAGTTTTAATGTGTCGATTAGATTTAAATTGTTGTGAGACCCTCAAGATCAGAATTGACAAAAAGTTGTTTATTTTTATTTTACTAATAAATGTTGACTGCAGATCATTTATGATCGTATGTGACAAATTTGGAATTTATTATCATTCGAGATCATACATTATTCATTGATATTGCTTGTTCATCCAGCAAAATAGACAGATGAGATTTGAGAAAAATGCGCATCTAAATTTTCGTCAGTATCAAATTAATAGGAAATGTTGAGTTAGCCTAAAGAACAATGTAAAAGAGCTACGAACAGCTAATATTCGAAAGGAAAAGAGAAGAAAGCTATTCATTTATTTAAAAGGGACTATTAGAGTTGGTCGGAGTCGGAATGAGATGAGATGGGCGAGATAAGTTAATGGGTGTTCTTTCGAAGCACATTATTATTACCACCACCCTCAGTTTCAGTCACCATCATCAGGCCAACAAGTCAGAGAAGGATTCTTTAAGCTGTAAATATATTTTACTATAATAAGGAGATCTTTCTGGAGATGAAGATGAAGGTATGGAAGACAAATGTAGCAGTCCAAGTAAAAAATACAGCAATGATGGTTTAAGAGTTCAGAATTTACTGCCTGGAAAAGGGAGATAGAACAGTACTTTAAATTCTGAACGCTTACAGTACCACTAGTACCCTTTTACTTGAACTGCCACACATACAGAAAATAGTAGTAAGGAATTGGACTAATGGAGGTAGGGTTGGAATGTCCCATTAGACTCTTCTCAATTAGTCTTGTATTTTACATTCTCGTTAAAATTCTTTAATTGGATTGTTTTACTCTTCTTCGTCTTGACTGTCATGTGCCCTTCTTGTTATTTAAACTATTTGAATAGGGGACTCTTTCTCCAGCTCTCCTGTTTTCTGTGACATGATAGATAGTCCAAGGCCTTGGAAATCTCCTGGAAAAGAGTCAAGTAGTCAACTACAAAGATTTAAGATCTGTTATAATTCTCTAATGCTATAATTCAGAATTTGCAAAGAGAAAACTGTCACTGGAATATTTAAACTTATAGCTAACTGCTTTAGGGATTTGAAGATGATATTTCAAATCAGATTCATAATGCAATTAAAGTGTTTTCATGAATTTGCAAAAAGAAACTGCGTTGGAATACAATGAGCGATTTTTTAATTTTTATAATAAAATGACAAGCTCAGAATTTAATTTTCTTGAATATATTTTTGTGATTTCAGAGGAGGAACGTTAACGAGGATGTCGAAATATCGAGAAATGCAGCGAGGAAACAAGAGCTCGACAACAAGAGATAAGACTTATGGCTTCCTTCGTCCCGGATCTTCCGTTACATCGCCCAGAAGGAATGGCCAAAACCAAACTGCCCCCAACAGTCGCTTCTCCACTTTGAAGGCGAAGAATTCATTAGGAGCTACTAATGTGGGGGGCACTTCCTGTCCTGCTGGGGCTATCAGTGGGGCTATTCCTAATCCTGGCTGTGGGAGTCATCCTCCAGCCTCGTCCATGTCTTCCTACACAATCAGTGGGTCATGTTCCTCAAGTTCTAATTCTAATCATTCGTCCGGTTCTAATACTTATGGATTTGTTTCCGGATTTCCTCATTTGACTTATTCAGGTTTGTTTAGAAATTTAATTTCTTTCTCAAATTTATCTGACTGGTTAAGTAAAATATATTTAAACACAGCTAATTGCCAAACTGTTAACATTCTTTCGAAAACAAAAAATTGAGAATAATTGTACACTTTAAATTTTAATCGAAATTGTATTGTTGCATATATCTCACATGAACTCTGTTTTTTAAACAAACCAAGTATTCAAATGTCCTTGACTTGTATTTGCATTTTACATAAAATTCGTTTACTTCTACTTTCTTCGTTGTATTCAACAAATCCCAAGTGAATACATGTAATTTGTACAGTGCATCGCTCTAAGTCCTAAACTAACTAACTCTCAGTTTGCATTCTGAAGAGATTTGTCAGGAATTTGTGCATTTGTTGGCCTCTTGGACGCTGTGGATTTTGTTGTACTTGTTAAATTAGACTCGTCTTCGTCTTCTTCTACTGGATCTTGAGTATGAAAAGAGACAGAGAGGCTTTTAGAGCTCGTCTAGCTAAAGTTAATGTTTGCAATAATAGTAGAAATAATAATTGGTTTAGATTACAAAGTCCTTGGGTGTTTAGTCTGTTTAGTCTCTTCTTTTGAGATGCACTACTACAACTCTCATCTTCCTGGGAATTGTAAAACACAATTAAGTACTTTGTGTACTTCCAACTTCTACTCCTTTCTTCTGCTGTTGCTTCTTCTCGCCAATCTGCCCCAGTTAGGGATGCATTAGTACACACCGACTTAACATACACTCCTCCTGGAAAATACAGACAGTAGTCCAAACTGACTTGGGACATTTCCATGTAACTCTCAAAGGATTAAATATAATTCTACTTCTCTTCTTCTGCTACTTCGGACCGTTCGTAAACTGCCGAGCTTATTAGAGTACTGTATTGTAATAAACCCTTGATTTTTGGTTTAAAATTGTTTACGAATAGCTCGTAGAAGTTGCAGAAGGAGGAAACACATTCCATTAGACTTGGATACTAAAATACCAACATCACCAGCTTGGAATACAAGAATAGTAGATACATGGAAGTTCTGTTTCACTTATCCTAATAAACTTTCCCTCATTTTGCAAGAATATTCCCAAGAGGTTTCAAAATGTTTCCTCTTTAATGGGGGATTTCCCTTTCGAAAAGACACTCACTATTGGATTCTGCATTCTAGAGAGTTACTGTTGTTCTAATTCTTGGATCATTTGCAGTCAGAAGTTAGGCTGATTTTGATTTTAGGTGTTTACATAGATTTGACCTTTGAGAGAAAGGTTGTAGAGCAATTTAAAAGGGTACAATTTGATTGATATTTTGTAATTTAAATCAGTACTTTACTAAGGGTCATAGTGAAGTGAAAAATAAATCTTTTATATTCTTTTAATTACATTTGTAGCTCTTGAAATTCAATTAAATTCTAAGCAAAAGTCGCCGAACCATTTGAGCAACAAATTGCCCGTCAAAGCTGATAGAAATTTTAGAAAGTAAAAGAAAGCTGCAATTATTCACTAATTCATTTTAATATTTTTTAAATTGTTGAAAGTTAATACAAAATAATCAAAGTACAAAATCGCTGTATACAGTTCCGATTCGATTTTTTGTGTATGGAATTTAACGGTACTTGAAATTATCGCACTCCCAATCCCAGAAACACTTGTAGAGATGAGAGCAATCTGTAGAAATCCGGTTATTAGTTTAAATATTTTTAATCAAATCTAACTG
>JAQGBQ010000957.1:0-14599 GCA_034698485.1 Vertagopus arboreus
GACAAAAAAGATTCGAAAAATCGATGGCAAAGAAATCTCGGAATTTTATATTGTTCCACCGCCGGTAGAAATTGTTCGAGTAGCTGTGGCGGATTCTAATTCTGAAAGGACTGCTGAGTCACTGTTACGAGAAGAGACAGATGAACCTACATTGAAAAACTGTCAATCCAAAATGGACGAAGAAAAATCTGAATTGGATTCTAATTCTGAAAGCAGTGAGTCCCTCGTCACATCAGAGTTGGATAAACTTCAATTTCAAAGCCCTAAAAAATCCCAAATTGATGATAAAAATTCTAAGTCAGATTCAGCTTTTGACAGGAGTGAAGATGAGTCAGTAGTCATTTCAGCGTTGGGTAAACTTGAATTTCAAAACATTAAAGCCCAAATTGATGACGAAGATGCGATTTTACCTGTATCTGACGATTTTTTAAAATTTTAATTCACTTCTTTCAACTTATTTTATTTTACAATATATAACGCAATGATGTTTAATTAATGGTGTCTTTAGAATATCTGTGTTTAAGGTAAAAACTAGCTATAGCTTTGTGTATATGTTATAGTCACAAGTTTTCTTTAGAGATAATAATATAAACAATTAAATGTTTACCTTGTTCCTCACAAACAATAAATTAAGCGTTTATTTCATTTGTATGCGAGTTTTATTTTTTTATACTTAAGTCGGTTGATGAATTAAATAATAAACTTTACGGTTTTCCTGTAAATGTAATGCCTATAACCTGTAAATTATTTCTCTGAATAAAATATTCATCGGTTCGGATTCATCATTTAAATAATTAGACGTCATTTACAAATCCCTTTATTTTATAACAAACCCAAAAAACTACAATCAACTAAAATGTAGCATACAAGTAAAATGAATGATTTCTATAGAAATGGATTGGATTGGTATTTTAAATAATTTATATTTTTTTTATAGCTCGCCTGAAAATAATGTCAGTTCGTAATCGGTGACTTGAATTTTCAGAAAATTCATAACAGAATTAAATAGATAACAGAATGAATCTGAAATTAGTTATCTTGAGTTGCCTACTAATTACTTCATGCATTAGTCGATCTGCTAATTTGATAGGAATTCAGGTTATGGAAATGGACGATCTTATTCTTCTAGAAGCATCTCATGACGTGAGTTTTTATTATTTGATAGTTATCTTTCAATTACAATCTTTTAAATCCATACGGTTTAAATAGTACGATTTTAAATTTACAGGTAGGCAACTTGGCCTATGGTGATGAATGCAGAAATAATGGAATTTCAGCCATAACTGAAGATGTGAGTATAATTAAAACCCAAATAAGAATCTACATAGTCCGATCCAGGTAGCTAATAATATGATTAAAATCGCTTCACAGGTCTGCTTCCATTCCAACCCACTTTTCCAATGCCTCGATGGAAGATGCAGTTGTGCCTACATTTTACTTGAAAATGGACCAAGATCTGAGCAATTGGTTTTCGAAAACGGTAAATGCAAAAGGCCCCTGAACTTCCAATGCACTTCTAGTCAAGATTGTGTCAATGGCTTATCATGTCTTCCGGGTACGGTGAAAAAGTCCGGTCCGATCGACTCTCAAACTAACGAACTGGAAGAAGATGAACGAATTGACGAAAGACTCACAACCGCTAATTTGTACAGGAAGCGAATTACAGCAAGGATTAAAATGATTGCTGAAAAAAATTCGAAACATGGAAACACGTCAGTATCATTTGGTGAAAAATCTACCAGAAAGACAACAACAACTACTTTAGAACCTTTTCCTGATGATGAAATTGAAGCGATCGCATCGTACAATGAACAAGAAGAATTTAGCCCGAATTCTTTGAATCAGAAACCGATTGTTACTGATGATAAAAAGTCAATGTTATGCTTACAGGCTAGTTCTAGAACTATCTATCAAACGTTAGCTTGTTTAAAAGTCAATTTAGGATTAATTATCATTCATTATACAATACATTTGTTTTTTGTAAAAATATAGTTTATTCTTTATTGAATTAATTGAATAATGAATGGATAAAAGTACATTGACGATTTTATTTGCAAAAAAGAGCAAATCGGGTTGTATGATAAAATAGGATTGTGTAAAAATGTATAAAAATAAAATAAATATTTTCCAACTTTAAAACTTTAACTGAACCAACTATTGTGAAGTTCATTTAACATTTAAAAACTATAACATAATTTGAGCTTTTGGGAAGCTTGCACTTTGATTAGCAGACTCTATCGTATTTCTAAAAATTAAATTAACACATCGAAGCAGC
Organism: Vertagopus arboreus; assembly: GCA_034698485.1. Classification (NCBI taxonomy): domain Eukaryota; kingdom Metazoa; phylum Arthropoda; class Collembola; order Entomobryomorpha; family Isotomidae; genus Vertagopus; species Vertagopus arboreus. Next base: position 2,276 of record JAQGBQ010000957.1, read on the forward strand.
ATTATGCCATTCAGGGCAAATAATAACAAGTTCATTCGTATAAAAACTTTAAATAAAAACAGATTTCATACCAAAGCTGCAAAAAGATTGGCTAACTTCTAAATAACTATTCTCCGAATACAATAATACATTCTAATATAAATAATTTACTTTCGAATCGGTGACTGGGGTAGTTTATAGTTTGTAGAGCTCAAACATCAAATCAGGATAGAGCGAACTAAACTGACGAAACGTCTCTGAATCTGTTACCACACTTGTTTTATGTCTTAAATATAAAAAAATAGAACAAAACTATTAGTAAACATTTTAAATAAATATTTTGAGCTTAATTGAAGAAGAAAAACTTACCGTTTCAGAACCTCCACAGACCGTTCCATTAAAGACGTTCCCCCGTGAGTTTCCCCAAGGATATACATATCCAGAGCATTTGTTGGGTTTAACTTGGTAATAAGGACCATCTCGCATTGAAGTTTAAGTATATCCAAGTTGTACTTATCAGCAGCAATAAAAAGTTCATGACATATTTCTTCAAGAGTATCCACCTTTCCGCAATACATGAAACGAAGCAACTCCTTGAGAACATTTGGTTTAATATCTTCAATTACAATCCGACCTTCTTTGGCTTCTTTCATTCCGTGTTGGAACATTCGGTTGAAGACTTTACTCTTGCCTGTAATTATACATATGTTTATCTATACATGACACTTACAAGTTAACGAGTTAGAATTCATGATTAATTATTAGACTACTTACACGTGAGCAAAAATCGATGAGCTGGGAATTTTTCATCTTCACAATCAAAAACAGCATCCGATAAATATTCAGATAAAAACAATTCCGACGCATCCAACTCTAAGCCAGAATTCTTCATACATTTTTCTTTCCTTTTGTTCAATAAATCAGCTTGAAGAGACTGGACACACTTTCCAACTAAAATTCAATAATATTTGAAGATTAATAAAAATTCACAAAATTTTCTTACTTCTTAATTAATTTTTAAAATGATGCTTACCAAATTCACATTGAAGAGACAATGTAACTCTCATCATATCCACAGTATCGTCCCATGATTCATCACTGTTAATCCAAGAAGCAGCCCACAAGACATTTGGATTTGGAAGAGTATTTAGATCATGTTGGAATCTCAGCATATGAGATGCCTTGAGTAGACCATTTGAAAACAATTCTAGTTTAGACGGATGAACGGTGTATTTCCGAGTGAGATTTCTCCTGGGTAAGCTGAGGTAAGCATTCACTTGATTTCCATAGACGGCAAATCCCCTGTTTTATAAAAACAACAAATGAAATATTTAAGGCTGCTATTCGATATTCGAATGAAATTTTGAAACTTACCAACTGTGTTCCATTCCACCGAGCAATCCTGTTTTAAATTTCAAATCCGAGAAACAGAATCCTCCTTGTGCAAGGGCTCTGATATTCTCCTGAATTCGGGTCTTGGGTGGAAGCTTGAAATCCCATTCGTATTCTTCAGTTTCCTTCTCGTTTATCTGAATTTTAATTATCATTTAATTAGTACAATTTACTATAAGTATATTTTAGAATTAAATTTTAAGTACCTCAAGCACCGATGTTTCTCGTTCGATTGACATTTTAACTCAAAATTAATAGTTTTCGAATTACTAATTTATTACTATTCGAACTGACTACAGAAAAATGCTTTATTTGATGGAAAAGTACGGGCTTCAATCGTATTTTTAACCAACAAGTCCTACTTTTAACTTACTGCTACTGAATGACCCAACTACCACAAAACCTGGAGGACAACTATAGATAGCTTTGTATTGTTGCACACAAAGTAAAAATAATATCTTTTTACTGATATGCACGTAGCTCTGAGGGTTTTCTTGGAAAAACTAAAGATTATCCAGGCAAGGGGATTAAAATAAACTAATGTCTAGTATAAGTTCAGTCTGTTACCTTTCTGAACCCAAGAATAGGGTCTCTAGTCTCTGGACCAATAAAAACTGGAATTTACATACTGAAATCCATCAAACAAATTCATAGATATGGAATAATATGAATGCTAGAATCTATACTATGCAGACTAAGAAAACTTTAAGTTCCGTTTGTGTATCGGTTTGAGAAAGCTTGTTAATATTTACATGCCTTGTACAATCGAATCCGCAAAATGACTGCAGCAAGTTTTTGCATAAAATTATGATTATAAATCTATTTGCATAAGACAAACAATTTTCTAGATGAATAGTATATCAAATGAATGTAAAAGATATCTATGCATATGTACTATCTAATGAATATTTAAAATTCATATTTAAAATTTGAATTCAAGCAATAAAGTGACAACACATGTAGCTTGTAAAATTTCACTTTTATACAAACGAATAAAACTTTCGAATAAAAGTTATACAACAAGCAGAGTGAACTACTATATGCGTCGGGGTTTTTAGCTTTTAACTTCTATTTATATAGTTATCTCGATTTAATCGTCCATTAAATATCGATTTAAGGACAGTAAATTAAAGTTGCTCTTCTTTAAAACTTATTAATTATTTTCTACTGGAAGGCCAACTGCTCTGCTTGGTTATGATTAGTTATGACCATCGAAACATGAATGCTTCAAATAATACCAAATTAATCAAAGATCTGAAATAGATTTGGAAGTGTAATATAAATTATCATCCTCTATTTCAGACTAATAGTGTTAATTCTTGAAATCGAGAAATATCGAGTTTTTCTCACTATTTTCTGCCTCGTCCTGTTCAACTGTTTTGTTTTCTGTAGCATCTGCCTTATCATCATGTCCAGATTCTTTTTTGTCTTCTTTTCCAGATTCTGGTTCATTCTTTTCATCCTTTCCAGATTCTGGTTCATTTTTGTCATCTTTTCCAGATTCTGGTTCATTTTTGTCATCTTTTCCAGATTCTGGTTCATTTTTGTCATCTTTTCCAGATGCTGGTTCTTTTTTGTCTTCTGAATCTGGTTCTTTCTTGTCTTCTGAATCCGTGTCTTTTTTGTCTTCTGAACCTGGATCTTTTTTGTCATCTTTTCCAGAGTCTGGTTCATTTTTGTCTCCTGAATCTGGGTCTTTTTTGTCTCCTGAATCCGGGTCTTTTTTGTCTTCTGAATCTGGGTCTTTTTTGTCTTCTGAATCCGGGTCTTTTTTGTCGTCCGAATCTGGCTCTTTTTTGTCTTCTGAATCCGGGTCTTTTTTGTCTTCTGAATCCGGGTCTTTTTTGTCTTCTGAATCTGGGTCTTTTTTGTCTTCTGAATCTGGGTCTTTTTTGTCATCTTTTTCAGAGTCTGGTTGATTTTTGTCATCTTTTCCAGATTCCGGTTCATTTTTGTCCTCCTTTTTTGCTGCCTTTCTGTTCTCGGCATTATCCAGCTCATCTTCATTCGGACTGAATGGTCTCACCATGTTCTCTGACGGAGGAGGCTGTTTGCATATTCCCTTGTAGCATGGAAACGATCGTCGGATACGGGATAGCACGGTTAAACTTGTAAGATCTTCATTTTGTTGTTCAGGATTTATGTTGGCCTGTTTACTTAATACTAATATAAATATAATGATTAAGTCAACGAACCTAAAATCTACAAAAATATTTGTTAACTTATCAACTTACTTGCGGCTGAATGAACGACAGCGATAAAAACTGAACTTAAAATGACATTAATGATGTACATTTTACTAAGCACTATTTTCTGCAGCTTCAACTAATTCATATAAACGATTTTCTGATTCATACCGAATGCCAAAATTTGTGAAGACAATAGCAAGTTTTACTTTCTACATTTAATTTGTTTAACAAATAAAGAGTTTTCACTTTCAATTTCAACAAATGATTAAATGTTCGAAACCCTATTATGAACCAAAGTTTTCAAAAATAAAATATACCTAATACCATTTATGAATTAAATGTTGTCTAACAATTCAAGGAGAAAAATAAAATTGTAAAAACTGGTTCCCTTTTTGTAGTTGCTGCAAAATTTTTATTGAACGACTAGGTTTTGGTACCAAAGTGTAATTTTAATTTATAAATTGTATTTTAAAAATCACGACCAGTGCAAATATGAAAAATACATAACTTTTTCTATAGTGTTTTACAAAGTAGATACGGATTAATACGCACGAAAGATCAATAAAGACTGATTTTTGTAATGATTTGATTTGAATGCTTATCGAATTTAGACGGCCATCTGCATCTCAATTTTTCCCATCGGATTGTACCCATCAAGAACAAAATCATCAGCAACGAACATTTCAATATTGTCCACTTGCCTTTTGAACTTTAAGGTCGGGAAGGGTCGCGGAGTTCGTTCCAGCTGAATCTTCAACGCCTCCACATGATTTGAGTAGACATGAGCATCCCCCAAAGTGTGGACGAATTCTCCAGGTTGAAGTCCAGTGACATGAGCAATCATTTTCGTCAGCAAAGCATAACTGGCGATGTTAAATGGAACACCTGTACACAAAAAAAGATAACACTATAAAAATTCTGTAAATAAAAATCATATAAAGGTCATAAATCTTTTAACGACAAGCATATTTATAATCATTTATTCACGAGGGGAAATTCACTGAAAAAAACAACCCTAAAATATTGGGCTTTTTGGGTCTAGGATGGATACTGACTTGTTCTATCAAGCCATCAGTAACCTTTGCAGCGATATTAAAATTAATTACCTAATTTTATCTTCGATTCCAGATGGCAAATTGACAGTAAATAACGATGAACGAAATCACTCTAAAACTTCCACATTCTACAGTTTGAAATCTACAGTCAACCAAGTGTATTGTTCTTGAAACAAAGCCAATGGAACCTTTTGCCAAAGTTTTGCTAACCCTGATACTCCTTGGTGCATCAAGTCTTGGTAAATTTTCAAAAAGTATTCTTATGCATAATTACTTTTAAAAAAGTAAATCAATAATAGTTTCTCAAATTAAAGTGGAAATGAAACCTGACGAGGATGCTCCAGCAGAAGCTGACCCGCCTGAACTAGACCCTGAAGCCCCACCACCAACTCCACCCCCAATCTTAATGAAAGAACTTGCTACTGGAAAACGTATCGATGTTACACGTCATGAACATGTTCAGATTCTACCAACAATTCAAGAATGTGGATTTGCTGCAAAAGACGAAGGATTTAATGGCAAAGGTGGAGGAATGAGAATTTTTTCTGGAAGGCCAAGCGGATCCGCGAGATTTCCATGGATGGTCAGAATTGTTAATGAAGGTAATTTCTTTAAATATGCATTTAAATATTCAACCAAACATACAACAAACGACTTTCTTCTAGATTCTAAAGGGTCACGAACTACTGGATGTGCAGGGACGCTCATAAGTTCGCGATATGTCTTAACAACTGCATCCTGTCTAGTTGGGACTGGTTCAGGAAACAAAGCGTATTAAAATTTCAAAACTATACGATATCTAGTATTTAATTAATATTAAAATACCTTTTAATTGTAAAGTTCAAATGTTATACTTGGAGGCCCTGGTACTAACTGTGAACATGCAAAATGCAGTACAATCTCAAGAATAGTTGATGTTGAAGAGTCTATTGTTCACCCTGATTTTGTTGCACCGACTAGACAGAACGATATAGGGTTGATCAAGCTCCAAAAAGAAATTCCTTTCGAAAGTAAGTTTGAACCAAAAAATAAAACATAGTAGACACTAGTTACACGTGTCTTTAAAATGTCTATTTAAAAAACAAAGATTTTGTGAGACCCGTCTGTCTACCCCAATCTGAGAATCTCTTTGCAAACTGGAAGAACAATAAAACTACTGTGGTTGGATGGACAAAATTAGAAGATGGTAAACTATGGAATAATATCATCAACGAAATGGGATATAAAAGATTAAAGTTAATTGTTGATTTCATCATAAGGCGTTAGTAAGGGGTCTTTAACCTCACATATGCTATACCCTCGGAATCTTCAAAGTGCGGAAATGAAACTGGAGCTCAGGGAATACTGCAACCGATTTTACAAAAGATCACACGCCAATTTTGGACCAGGAAGGGTAAGTCTCTATATCGTGTATAGCTTTTCGATATCAAAAGTTAAAAAAGTAATTATTGTTCTTTAAAATTAAAGCTGTGTGCTAGCGGAGATGTAAGTAAATCCGCTTGCACAGAAGATGATGGAGGACCAGTTCTAAAACCTATCAATATTCCAGACTTAGGACAGGATAGAATCTACCAATTCGGAATCGTCTCGTTTCAACACAAGTTATGTGGTCAACCTGGCATTCCAGGCAGGTTGAAATTTTAATTAAATTAAATTTAAAAATAATTAAATAAATTTTAATTCATTCAGGAGGATTCACTAATGTCATTAATTATATGCCCTGGATTTTAGATAATTTATCGCTTGTCTAAAATAAATTATTATTTATTAATAAAAAGTACTTACCAAGCCCAACATCTGCAGATCGCTGGTACAACATACAGCTCAATTCTTTCTTCACAGGGTCCACATAAAACTGAGCAAGACAGTGGCAAGGAGGCAAAGCCATAGCAGGAAGATCAGTAGGGTTCCAAGCTGACATGATAATTCTTCGAGAGTACGGGTCCTTCTTTATCATATTGATGACCTCACTCAATTGATCAACACCTTTCCCAGTATAATCATCATTCATTGTTTTGTAGTCAGCTCCAAAGTGACGCCATTGAAACCCATAGACTGGACCCAAGTCCCCCTCTTCTCGATTCTTGAATCCAAGTTTGTCTAAATACTCCCTGGAAGAATTCCCATCCCAAATGTGAACATTCTTATCTTTGAGCTCATTTGCATTTGTACTTCCTTTAATGAACCAAAGCAGCTCTTCGATTACTCCTCGCAAGAATACACGCTTAGTGGTCAGCAATGGGAACACATCTAGAAATCAAATTCATAAATCATAAATCAAAAAATGCATTTAATATTCATAATCCTATAATAATAGGTACATACCATTTCGTAAATCAAACCGCATTTGTGCTCCAAAAAGAGAAATCGTTCCAGTTCCAGTGCGGTCATCTCGAACTGACCCCTGACTCAAAATCCTTTCGATCAGATCCAAATACTGCTTCTCATCCTTATTTTCCTTTGGCGTTATCGTTCCGTTTTGACAAACTTCCTCTTCTTCCTCCTCTTCTTTGAGTTGCAGTCCATCTCCTGCTTGTTGAGAAAAGTGTTTCACATCCAACGCTGCAAGTCTGGACTCTTCCGTCTGTGTTTTAATCGAAGGTCCTAGATCGGCTTTCCCGTCTCCAAATGTCATTTCGGTCCCTACGGACACTAACGCCGAGTCGGTGGTAGTCATCTTCGAATCTGCTAGAAATTATTAACAATTAATACAATTTGATGCTTAAAATAGTCAACGTTCAACGTTTTTTTTATTCGTTTTTTAACGGTTTTTGGCAAAAAAAACTCGAAATCGAGTAGATGTACCCTACCTAAAAATTACATATTCGAATTCTACATAAAATTACGAAGAAAATGGTGCATCATACTTGCAATTTGATAGGGGTCGACTTTTTTTACACTAATATGGTTAGGGGGTTCAATTTCCGAAATAAAATTTTGCGAAAAAAATATTGAATATAAAATCAACTCTTACCGAAATCCAAAGGCGTTCTTCCTTCGTTCTTCTAAACCTTGACAGGCTTATCTGTCCTTCTAAAAACGATAAGCTATTAAACTTTTGTCGTTACTTTGCAATTTAGAAATTTTTGCAATGACAGATAGAACAAAAGAACAAAAGATCGGGCATAAAAAAATTGCAGAAGAAAACAAAGAAGTTGGAGTGAATTTCGTGAATGTTTTCGCGGTTATATAATAAAAGAAGTTTAGAATCTCACTTAGCCCCATAAATGAACTGGGCGGAAAACCCGAAACAAAATTGTGATCACAAGACACTCTTGAACTTTCTGTCAACAATAATAAAAAGAATTTTATTTCAAAAATTCGAATGCCGTTTCAAAATCCTCTATCTCTTTTCAGAAATTTCAGAAACATATTTTTCTCGTATGGTTAAAATTGGTAAGTTCATTTTGATTATATTTACTTTATCGTATTCTTGGGAAATTCGTCGTGTATTTATAAACTGAATTAATTAATCAAGGCGTTTAGCACTTTAGCGTATTTTTGTTATTTAAAGTTTAAAACCATGTATTGTTTAACGCTTTCAAAATTTTGATGAATTTAAATTAATTAATGTAATTCATGCCTGGATTTTAGCTGGATTTGCCGATTCGGAAACTTGTTTTTGGAGTGAACGGAAAAACAACAACATTCGTCATCAAAACAATAAATATTTAAAATGGAAGAAGTCGACGGAATTTTAATCTACACGTTGAAACAAGTCGGGTGGTAAGCTGTGGATATCTTAATTGATAAGTGTATATTCAGTAGAATTAAGAGGTTAATGTTTTGTATTCGGTTTATTTTGTAGTGAAATTGGTTCAAGGATCGTAGAACTGTCACCCGTCCAAGTAATTCAATGTGTGTCGAAGTGTCTACATTTTATTGAACCAGACACAGACGTCCCAGATTATGACACTAATGTCTCTATGTCTGCAAGATACAAAGTGGCTTCCGAACTTGCTCAAGCAGTCACCGTGAGTTATTATTTAGAATTAAAATACAGCGAAGATCCTTTCTGCAAAATAATTAATCATAAATTGTTTTTGTATACATATAGAATCTTGGATACAAAGATGAAATTGGGTGTCAGTCCTTTCTCTACCCGACGGAATCAGAAGTGAGAAAACTTTTGATTTTCATGGTTGAAAAACTACCAAGAGATAGAGACGTGGGAGACCAAATCGAAACTTTGCTTTCGAAAATTGCTCAGGAAAAAAGTCGAGAGGAGTTGGAAGAAGCGGAGTCTATAGGAAATGGTTTTGAAGTAGATGGAATTCAACTTCCGATTGCTGTCGATGTTGATTCCTTACCTAAAGGTATTTAAAACTAGATCATTTATTAATTTGTTCGTTCAATTATCTAATCTTACTTACTATTTATAGAAACTTTAAAATTCTACGCTAGTCACCTCGCTGAGTTGTCATTTGCAAAGACGCGAGAAAAATACCGCAATAAGCCCCAAGACCGACCAATTGTGCCACAACAAGTCTTAGCGAAAGTCGACGACTCTGACGACGATTTCGGAGACCCTGATGAGCCTATTCCTTTATCCAAGCCTGAAGAAATCATTGAGAAACCTCCAATAAAAGAAAAACCAAAGATACTTGAGAAACCAAAATCAAAACCGGCCATAGCAGAGAAACCTAAAATCGACAATAAAGAAAAAGTAGATGCCGAAGCTGCAGCAGCAGCCGAACGAGCTAGAACTGAAGAAGCTGAAGCAGCTGCTAGAATAAAGGACTTGCAGGAAAATACTAAAACGAAGGCTCGTCTAGTAAAAGAAAAAGAAAAACTTTTAACAGATTCTTCCGTAAAAGCTTCAAAATTACAAGAGGAAATCGACCGACTTCGAATGGAAATGGAGGCGAAGGAAAAAGTCATAGATAGACTGAAGAAAACTAATCAGCTACTTTCCTGTGATGAAGATGGTTTGGATAAAGTCAAGACTGCTGTGGAAACCCAGGTGGAAAAACTGATGAATTTGTCAAATCAGTGGGAAAAACATAGAAAGCCTTTGGTGGACGAAATAAGGAGTAAAAAGTCGTCAAATGAAATGGTAAAAATTTAAATTACAGTCATAAGTTTGTCTCATACTAAACTAATTTGTTAAATCTTTCAGACTGAAGCAGCTAAAATAAGAGAAGAACTTCGTAATCTAAAGTTGAAGATGAAAGAAATGGGTCAAGAAGCAAGAAGCAAAGAGGAATCGAGTAAGCAGCTATTGGCAGAGTATGAAAAATTACCAAAAGATCTTAGCCGGTAAGCCTAGAAATATTTAACTATAACTTTTAAAAGACAGTAAAATTATTAAATTATATTTTTTATTTTTTGGTATTTCTAGTTCTTCATATACTCGAAGAATAGGCGAAATTATTGGAAATATTAAGAAACAAAAACGAGAGATAACAAAAGTACTCAAAGATACTAAAGATATTCAAAAGGATATTAATACACTTTCTGGAAGACTGGATCGCACTTTTGCTGTGGCAGATGAGCTTATTTATAAAGTAAGTTTTGCTAGAATTTACATGGTTTAACATAGACATGGTCTTCTAATTGTTTTTTTTTCTAGGATGCTGAAAAGGATAAGAACGTGGCACATTCCTACAAACTTCTCGTAGCAATTCACTCAGACTTTTCAAGAATAATTAAAACACTAGAAGAAATTGGGAATTTGAAAAGGCACCAGCGCGATTTAGAAGACAAATTGGAACTAGAGAAAGGAAAGAGTGTGGAAGATAAGCTGAAAAGACTCAAAGCTGACATGACTCAGATGCAACACGAGAATAGAATTCTAGAAGCAAAGTTACGAGATCCAACGTTGCAAAAGAAGACATAATTATAATCTTCAAGGTCTATCTTTCAATGTGATTAACACAAACTGTGCCATATTTTTACTCTCATCGTGCCGTATGCCTGCATGATATTTTTTTTTATTGAGAGATACCAATTCAATAACGTTTCAACAGCCAATGCGATTTAGTTCCTCTTCAAAAAATTCATCAGGTTTCGCTTATAAATATGAGAATTGAGGATAGCCACACAGGTATTTTGTGAATGATTCCATTATATAAGGCAAGGAAACGCCTAGAGTAACAATTAATATTTTATTATCCAAGTAAACTGTTACCTGCACGACGGTAAAATTTGTAGTTGCGAAAGCTGCTAATAAATCAGTTCTATACATTCCATTATACTGTTATTCCATGGAATCGAATATTTATTGGTTTGATATAGTATTTATTTATTTATGTATGCAGCTAAATTATTATGATAGGTAGCTTGTTGGATAGGTTGTTGACCTTTCCATTGAAGGCTCTAGAGGTCAAAGTTCATTCTCATATGCCATAATATTTTCAAAATCTCTTCAATCCACATCAAAATTAATTACAGTCTTTGAATTATGAACGCTGGAATTGCTGAACCTTCTGCAGTCGCAACTAATACTCGTCAAAAAAATAGACTTCCAGGTAGGATTTCTTTTGCTTTCTTTATATACAGTCTAGAGTTTTTTTTACATTCTAAAAATTTTAATATTATTTTGATTCTTTAGACTCAGAATTCAGTCAACAAAACACACCATCCTGGGAACCTGTTATCACTGTTTCAACAATATGGATAGTATTCGTTTTGATGGGAGCTGTTTTCATTGTTCTTGGAAGTTTACTTTTAGTCTTCTCTCGTCAGCCAGCAGAGATTCGAATCCCTTATTCATATCCTGCTGCAAACGAATGTCTGAATCCTTATAATGAAATAAAGAATAGAAGATCAAAATGTCATTCATGTACATCCGGATCGGAGAGTGACTATTGGTGTGATTCTATTTACTTTGACGTGTTAGAGGATTTAGAGGTTAGGACTTTTGACCTACAAATTCCTTTTATAAGGGTTAATAATATTTGGATTTTTATTTCTTATAGTTGCCAGTTTATATGTACTATGAGATTGAAAACTTTTATCAAAACCACCGAAGATATGTAAAATCTAGAGATGACAATCAACTACTTGGACATTTAATGGATAAATCTGGACCTATTGAACCTAGTAGTAGTTGTGCTCCTTTTGATAAGGATGGTATGAATAATAAAATATAATCAAAAACATTATACAGTATTAAGGGTACATAATCCATCGAAATGAATTGTTTAATTCCAGATAAACAGAGAATATATTTTCCTTGTGGTGCGATTGCCAATTCTATGTTTAGTGACGTATTAGTAATTAAGAAAAAGGACCACAGTATGTCCATGAACTTGTCCCTTGATGAGACAACTTGGGCTAGTGAACGATATTATAAGTTTAAGAACCCTAAAAAGATTTCGAGCGTAGCAGATTTTAACAAGAAATACTCTGACCACTTTATCAAACCTAAGGATTGGAGTGATACTTTTTGGAAAGAATGGTGGAGTCTGGGAGGTCTACAAAATCCGAACTTTATCAATTGGATGCACCCAGCTCCTAATCCAACTTTTCGAAAACTATATGGGAAAATAAATAATGCTCCAGGCTGCAAAAAACATTATCTCTGCAAAGGAAAATATCAACTGGAGGTTAACTATAGTATGTAATAATACGGACAGTTTTTTTTATGGATAAATTATTGCGCATTCTAAACTGATTTTTGCAATTTTGATTTAGGATTTGATGTGGATCGATTCAAAGGGACGAAAAGCGTTATCTTAGCAAAAATGTCATTTATGGGCTCACAA
>JAQGBQ010000958.1:0-14593 GCA_034698485.1 Vertagopus arboreus
CGCCCATGCTCATCATCTCTAATAATCCTTTTCGACTTTTGGGGAGGTGGCTTAATCCGGTCTAGTTTGCAGGCCTGGTCCCATCTATCCAGGGTTGGATATTAAATGAAATATTTTAAAAACCGGCCAAAAATACATAATTATTTTTTTTCCTGCTTATTCAAAATTTGTTTCTCTAACGATGAACAAAGGTTTAAAAAAAATGAACCTATACTGCAATTGTTGGAGAAAAATATGAAGAATCAACGATAAAAAATGATTTGGGTATTTTGAACCGTTTTCAAAATACTTCATTTTATATCGTAGACTTTCTATGTGGGCAAATACTTTTTCGACATACTGTAATTCGAAAAATAAAATTATAAATAATCTGGACTGTTTGAAATTCATGCAAATTTTATACACATTTTTTTAAAAACAACTTACACTTGTGGACACTAGTCATAAAATCTTCTGATTTGCCCCAATAAGTTTCGTTTTGTGTTAGTCGTTTATAACCATCTAGACATTGACCAGAATTACCTGGTTGCTACAAATATTTAAAATCCCGAAAATGTTATCTTTAAATAAATATTAGATTATAAATATAATTAATATGTATTTACTTTGTAAGCACTTCTAATAACGCTTTTAGGTTCCCAATTAGGATCATCATTAAATGGATAAAATTCAAGGATTTTTGCAGGTTTTTCTGCAGTGGTGATGTTTTCAGCGCCATCTTGAAAGCTTGTTGCTTTCTCAAAAAATTCCGATGTACAATTTCCTAAAAATCATAATTAGACTTGGTATCAAAAAATCCATTTATCTTTCAAACAAAATTTGAAACTTACTTTTAAGTTTATCTTTTGGTTGACAAATCACACCGATTTTATTCTTACAATTTTCAGGAGAAAGGACCAAAGAGTTAAATGTGCAGTTGCAAAAATTTGGATTTTTTGGAAAGTCCTCGAAATTCCATGAGATGGAAGCACACGTTTTATCAATACCGTTTTTAGCGTCTCGTTTTACCCGTTTAGTTGTGTTTTGTATTGACTCTGGCACTTCAGTTCCATCTGTGTGCAAGAACTTTTTGTCGTTGACGTTGTATTCTACATCCGTCCAGAATGAATATGTCGTAACACCTAGATTACATTTAAACTTTTAAAAATTGCCGCTTGTTTGTGTTTAGAAATTGCGCCAAAAAAATGGGCTTACTGGGCATCCAAGTTTTGAGATTCGTAGACAAACATTCATCCTCTTCATGTGGAGAATATATTTCTAAATTCATGTCTTCACAGAGTGATTTTGCTTCGTCAAAGGTTTGCTAAAATGAACAAATTGCATGTCAATCTTTGGTCATACCTACCGGTAGATGCGTTTATTTAAAATTACCGCGGTCCATGAGACAATAAATCTTCGGTTGCTCATTGGCCAGAATTCTTCATAGTACCTTCCTTCACCTAATCAGTTTGCACACTTATAAACAATTGATCCTTTGCTGTAAATAATGTTTTTAAAAAATAAAAATAATCTTACTTTCCGTGGAAATTGAAAGTTCCCGCTCTTTTTTACAAGCATCCTCTTCAGATTCACAAAGAACGTTTCCTTTCCATTTACTATTACAAAGTCGCTCCCACCATCCTGTACGAAATCCGCTTAAGAAAAGATTTACAGTTAATTTTCATATTTTGTGGAAAATTTTAAAATCTCAACAAAAGTATGTCCTATCAACAGTGATTTTGAAGACGAATAATTTTAAAATACCGATTTTAAGGTTCCATTAGATGACGACGTCATTACGTCACAATTCATCGAAAAAAATCTCTATTGGAACAAAGTGAGAATGATGCCAAATAAAATTGAATTTAGTTGATTTTTGAAAATAAAAATAGATATTTTTCAAAATAACTGTAGGGTTTATAAGAGTTTACAAAGAATTGTTTTCCCCATAATTTTATAATGGCGACAAAACACTCACGTTGCCCCAATACAGATTTTATTCAACGATATGCAAAATAGAACCTTAAGAAATTTTAGTATCGCTTTTAGTTTAAATAAAATTTGAAATGTTTGTCCTTTATTTGTTATATATTGGGTATACTGTTTATCTTACTCATTGCCATTTGTTCCACTCTGATAGTCTTCAAGATTAGGAAATGAAAGAGGCATGCTTTGTGCTAAGCAATGTTCATCTTTAGGCTCATCCACATAATTGCCGTGTATGTCAAAGAAATCTCCATAACCCTTAGGGCGAGGCGACCGATAGAAAAAATTAGAAAAGCTGAGTGACTCTTTTGTGTCTTGCCATTTGTACGTTTTGCTCTCTCTGTCAAACTTTGCATCCATCCAATCTGAAAAATGGCACACAAACTTATTTAAAGATTGTATTGCCAGTAAAACAACTGTCTATTGGAAAGAAGTGAGAATTATCTGTTTATTTTGGCTTACACAGAAAAACAAGTAGATATTTTAACACCTACGGTTATAAAGAAAAAAATTTGAGTTATCTCTCAAACTGAAGGTGAAAATTTGTATTAAATAGTTGGACTTTTTATTTTCGAGATTTGTCTTTGTTCTTAAACGGCAGTTAAAAGACACTGATTTAATTTGCCATTTAAGAACAATTTTTCTTTCCAAAAGAAAAACCCCGCTTTTTTAAACAACTCTTTAATTTGAGCTGTAATTCAAAATTGTATCCTTATAACTGTAGCAGAAGATTAGGTTTTAAAAACACTTGTTTTTTCCATACGCAAAAATAAAGAAATAACTCTCACGAATTGAGATGTTTTTCAGTGTTACACTAAAGAACCATAAAGCAACATGTTTTTAGGTTTCGGAAGAGTTAGATCTCACCGAACGATAATATTCACTACTGTTATTTGTTGCATTCAGTTATATGTAAGACATGGACGTTGTATGCTTCGTTTTCTAACGGTTTGTAAAATAATTGTTTATTAAATTACCATAGTTACTTACACCAATTATCAATCCATGCTTTGGTCATTATCCATTTTTCTAGTTCCCTGCCAACTAAAACTTCGGTTTGAATATTGTCAATTTTTGCTAGTTTAAATCCCGCAGTTTCACATATCGCTTTTGCACCAAACCAATTCACATGGTTTGTTCTTTCTGCGTTTTGAAAAACGTAGAAATTTGATTTTCCTAGACGATGGTAGTTTTCAGGTGCGTCGCACTTTTCATTTCCATCTTCGCTTTCTCCCTCTTTTGCAATTTCTGTCGTCGTTTCTTCTTCGATTTTACTGCCCTCTGTTGTTGGTTCTTCTATTTCACCTGGTTGTTCGGTTGTTTCCTCCTCAATTTTGGTGACTTCTGTCGTCGGTTCTTCAGTTTTGTTCTCATCCGTCGTTTCTTTATCGCTTTCCTCTACGTCCGGACTTTCGTTAGCAAGTATTTTTTCACCTGTTTAAAATATGATTTCAACGAGTATTTTAATCATGAATTAAAAAATAAGTTGTGTTAAACATTCTTAAAAACTGAAGCTTAAATATTGCGAATTCACATAATTTAAATAAGCTTGAAGTTTGAACAAAGCTAATTTAACACGGTTTTATTATTTATATTGTAGTTATACGTATTTGGAAATATGGGGTTAGCAGTAACACTCCTCATGATACCATAAAGAAAATAATTTTTTGGACGGACTTATCTGTAAAAATCCACAACTCAAAACCTTAAACAAATTTTGTGCTATTACACAACGCGTTTAAAATGCTCTAAATATCTCTTAGGTTTGTCGAATCTTTAAATTTTTGCGCTTCTTGTAAGTTTATGCTCTAAATTTTCTAAAATGTCATAACTTAAACAATTTCGATTATAGGCGGCAAAAAAATAATTGCGTTAAAATACTTCGGGAAAAGCCTTTATATTTTATACAGCGCATTTTAAAAAATAATCAAGCAGATATTGGAAAGTGGACTAAACTATGAAGGTATTTATTACAAGCGTGTCCTGCATAAAAGCCAAATTTGTTTACATCTTTTTTTACCATTTTTAATAAAACAAATAAAATTTGATTGGAGCAATATTTGCTCGTGAACTCCAGATCATTACAAAATAAAATAATAATAAAATTTCAAAACATACTTTTGGAAAGTTCTATTTTCACTTAAATATACATGCAATGTTCATTAAGTAAATGTTAAGTCTATATTGAAGCGCAGTATTGCATGAAAATAAGATGCAAAAGGGGCTACCAGAGCTTGAAGTAATTATAGATAATTGTTTTAATCTAAAACTAAATTTGTATAAATAAAATAAACCGTTATAAACGCACGTAGCGAAGGGGTGAAACCCACCATTTGTATCCGTCTGTTCGCAGTTTATGGGTCCACGGGATCAGTGGGGGTGGTCAAATATCGTTTTTCGTGAACATCTTCATCCTAGGAACGATTTTGAAAATCTTATTTTGACCCCGCCACGCCCCCGAGAGTGTGGTGGCGCGGGAAAATTGTGCGCGATGAATTCGTCTTATCAATACCTTTAAAACGATGTATCACTGGCCCTATGTTGCCATTCGAAATTTCGTGATCTTTGACCACCCCCTTAGGGGTGTGACAGATTTTGCTCATCTTCGAACTTATCCGTCTCCGGGGTGTCGTAAACCGATATCCGAAAACAGAATTAGAAAAAGCTGATTCGTTCGAGAGCTAGAGCACAAACGGACAGACAGACAGAGCGTTCCCATAAAGGGGTTTTACCGCTTAATAAATAAACAAATGATGTTTCTAAGATTATAACTATAACTATTTATATTCAGACAAAATGAATGAGAATTACTTACGATTGAATTCACATACATCATTATCGGCATTTGGCAGAGGATCACAGACACCTCGATCAGGGTCGAAGACATGATGACCGAGTGGACATTCCTTCGTTTTTCGTCCTGCCAGCGGACATTGTTGACAATATTCAACGGAGAAATACATGTTGTTCCCTTCTCGTTTACATTTGCCGTATTGTTTGCAAGATCCGTACTTGTGCAAAGATTCCAGTTTTTCACCATCTTTTTCTGCCGTACAATATTGCTTGATCAATCCAGTTTCAAAGTCGACGTTGTTGTATCCTGGCTCTGTGTATCTCATTCCACTGCACAAAACAAACAATCCTCCAAAAAACACTACTAATGATGATAAGAACATTTTAAATCAAAATATTTAAAATTCAGAGAAAAATTTTAAAAAATAATTGTTCAAAATAAGTCATGGCGTTAAATGCTTTTAAATGATTTACTGTTTTTTATAATGGAAACTGAAAGCCTTAATTTAAAAGACAATCGGAATTGTGAAACGCTAAAAACATTGTACAAATAATCATATTAATTTCAATTTGAAAGTAAATTATATTTTATTGTTCTCATCATATCAAGGACAGGGCCAAGTTACACTTAATTGTTTGGAACCAAAAATAATACAGAAAAGTTTGTTTAATTATATTTCAAATTCCTGATTTGTAATATTAGTATTAAGAACTCTTTTTGCATAGAATGAATCCAAGCTGTTTTGAGCAATCTTCGTTTGTCAATGTGCGAGTAAACGTTTTGGTGTCTTTGTCAAAAATCACTTTAGATAAAACACAAGTTTGTTTTTCTGGTTTCATCCAATATGGAGCCAAAAAATCATCTGCAAATAAGAATGATTATAATTTATTTATTATTAGAAGCGATGCCCGTTCAAATCCCCAGCAATGGGTAAAAACGTATCTCATGCACCCAAAATTATTTAGAGAACACCGGGAATCGAACCCGAGATGCTATTCATCATTGTACTTACATTTATGATCACTGTTTATAAAATCTTCTGCTTTATCCCAGTACGTATCATTTGCTGTTAGTCTTTTGTAACCATCCAAGCATTGACCAGAATTACCTGGTTGCTAAAAACAATTAAAAATTCAAATCATGTTCTTTTTTGTATTGTTTCGTTGTAATTTTTTTGTTTACCTTATAAGCACTTCTCAAAACGTTATTTGGAGCCCAATTAGGGTCGTCGTTGAATGGATAAAATTCCAGGATCTTTGCAGGTTTTTTGTCTGGTTGACTCGTTGCTTTTTCAAAATATTCAGAAGTGCAGTTTCCTGAAATATATATAAGTTAGAAAATTAATTAGACGTCCAGGAACGGTTTATTTAATAGGCAGAATTGAATTTTATAAAGCAGATAGAGTTTTGCATGGAAGCTCAGCTCAAATCAAAAAATTCAAAATCAATAATTTGAGGTCGGATTAAAAAAAAATTAACCCTAGAAAGCTGCAGGATTGAGGGAACAATAATTTTGAACTAAATAATAACCGCACGTGCAAAATTGCGGAGACCGTTAAAAAATCAAAATCGGTATTTTAAGGTCAAATGTTTATTAAGATCAGGTCAAATTTTATTTTATTAAGACTGTTTAAAATTATTTTCCCAAACACGAAATTAGCAAAAATCTTCCGCCCAATCGTAAAAATTGATTTTTGCCTTCGCCGTAAGATTTGGAAATGACGAAACTTTGCATGATTTAGAGGAAAAAATGTAGTGAAAAATTATTAGTGGCTTGATGCTGAGACTCTTAACTTCAAACTGTAAGTACATGCTTTTTGAAAATCAAGACGTAATAAAATTGTAACGGATTTGCATAAAGTGTTAGCTTACTTTCCAGTTTGTCCTTAGGTTGACAAATCACTCCGATTCTATTCGCACAATTTTCAGGAGAGAGGGTCAAAGAGTTGAAAGTGCAGTTGCAAAAGTTTGGATTTTTTGGAAAGTCCTCAAAATGCCACGAGATGGAAGCACACGTTTTGTCAATAGTGTTTTTAGCTTCTCTTTTTAACTTTAATGTACTGTTTTTTGTTGACTTCGCCACTTCAGTTCCATCTGTGTGTAAGAACTTTTTGTTCTTAACGTTCAACTCTACGTTCGTCCAGAATGAATATGTCGTCACACCTAATAACATTTAAAAAAATATTTTTTGCGGTTTAAACAACTGAACAACGAAAACTGGAATCTGAATTTTGCCAAAATGGAAATTTGGGTTCTAAGAACTTAAATCGGAATTTGTGAAAGAAATCCTTCTTAGCTCAGTGTAGTAGCAACAGGACCGGAATTTCCGCGTTACGGGTTCGATTCTCTGAGAAGACAAGTTTTCATTTTGACAAAATTCTTACTTCGTCGTTCATTATGAACTTAATGCTCGAAAATTAAACTTTCATTGAAATCGTAAAATATTTTTAGTAAGTATCTAGTTCTTCTAAAAATGTATTTTGAAAATAAATAGAGCACACCTGGCATCCACGTTTTGAGATTAGCAGACAGACATTTATCATCTTCATGTGGTGAATAAATTTCTAATCCCATTTCTTCACATAATAACGTTGCTTCTTTATAATTTCTCTAAAAAAAGTCCTTGGTTAATTTTATATATTTAAATTTGAAAATATATATTTTTTAATTATTTTGACTAACCGGAGTCCAATGTACAACAAATCTGCGGTTGCTCATCGGCCAAAATTCTTCATAGTAGCTGCCATCACCTTTTGAAAAAAAATCACAAAAGACATAAAACAATTAATGCTTGTAACAAAGAAATATATTTAATTTAGACAACTTACTTTCAGTAAAAACAGAAAGTTCTCTTTCTGTACTACAAATAGGATCTTCGGATTCACAAATAACGTTGCCTTTCAACTTGCTATTACAAATTCTTTCCCACCATCCTGTGCCAAATCCTCTAAAGAATAATATTTAAAAAAAATTATTTTTACAAAATCTGCATTTAAAACATCAGTTTATAAGAATAAGCTTCAGTCGATTTTCAATCTAAAAACTATATATGGAAATGAATGCGTCGGGTTGATTTTATATTATTATGAAGTCAAAAATGCTCCAAAAAATCGTCGGCCTGCCTAGAGTCGAACCAGGAAACTTTTCGCTATCTAGGCTATTTTGTTTACCACTACGTCAACACGACTTTGAATGGCTTTTAAGGACTGCTTAATGATATATTTTTTTAAAAATCTAGAAACTCTGACAATTAAGTATTACATTTTGGATGGAATAAATTGTAAATGTCAATTCAATATGAATTGCACCCTAAAAACTTATAGTGATTTGTTTGATCTTAATAAATTGAAATTACGCGCCCTTTTTTATCGGAAATTTATAAAAAAAACTGGCTTAGTTTTGGGCTACACAGTCATTGAAAAATATAATGTAGCTTATAGGTTTTTTGGTGAATTTTTTTTATAAATGAACTTACTCTTTGCCCGTCACGCCAGCCTTATATTTGTCTAATTTGGGAAATGAGAGCGGCATGCTTTGTGCTAAGCAATGTTCATCTTTAGGTTTATCAATGAACTTGCCATGCACATCAAAGAAATCTCCATATCCCTTAGGTCGAGGTGATCGATACAAAAAATTGGTGAAATTTAGCGACTCCATCGTGTCTTGCCACTTGTATGTTTTGCTTTTTCTATCGAACTTGGCATTCAACCAATCTGAAAAACAGTGAAAAAACAGGTAATTGGTAAATGACTTGTAGAAAAACAGTTTTTTAAAAAAACGAGTTGAAAGGTTAAAGAATTTTGTCCGTGGTCGGGTTTGAACCCGGGCTGGCCAAAATTAGTTTCTGCACAAAATAAACCGGTACAGATACAACATTAAAGTTTTTTTTTTGTGAGAAATTCAGTCAATGGATACTTTTTTTTCTCAGTAAGTATTATTAAATGAAAATGTGCACAGCTTACTGTAAAATTTATAGAGCATTATCATAAATTATCCTTACACCAATTGTCGATCCATCCGTTGGTCATTATCCATTTTTCCAATTCCCTGCCTACTAAAACTTCAGTTTGAATGTTATCAATTTTTGCTAATTTAAATCCAGCTGTTTCACAGATTTTCTTAGCCCCGAACCAATTCACTTGTTTTGTTCTTTTCGCATTTTGAAAAACGTAGAAATTTGATTTTCCCAGACGGTGATAATCACCAGTAGCTGCACACTTTCCATTTCCGTCTTCAGTTTCTCCCTCTTTAGCATTTTCTTTCGTTTCTTCTTCGTTTTTGCCACCCTCAACGGCAGTTTCAGTTGTTTCGTCATTTTTGCCACCCTCAGTACCACTTTCTGTTGTTATTTCTTCATTTTTGCCACCTTTAATAGAACTTTCCGTTGTTCCTTTTTTCGGAGGCGGTTTCTTACCTTTTTTGTTGCTAGAAAATTTTATAAATGGCAAGAACCCCCGCCCATCTTGTTTGGTTTGTCCTTTTTTATTTTCTTTTATGGATAAAACACAATTTTAAGTACGATTATTTTGTTCATTAAAACACTAAATGGGCGAAGTTTACTGTTTTTACTAATATTTCATGCTGCCTAGATTGATTTCTAAATTCAGCTTAATTTAGGTACACGTTTTTTAGTTTGAAAGTAATAATGAATATTAATCTTACTTAAATTCAGAAGTACAAAAAAATTTAAAACAACTAATTCAAATCTTGACCACAGTAACATAAATAATTTTACATTTTTTTTACAATTTAACCTCATCGTCTCGTTAAAATAAATAAAGGAAGTTTATGAGAAACGCCACATTTCCTCTATCTTTCAAAATTTGATGTCTAAAATAGTCTAAATAACCCCAAAATGGTAATATAAATTGAATTGTGATGTTTAAAATTTCCACTTCTTACAGATTAATTCTTAAAGTAAAAAAAAATCGTTAAATTTTTAAATAATTTCGAATAAATTAGTACCTTTAGTTCCGCATTTGTTATCAGCTACATACACATCTTTAGGATGTGTGCACTTTTGTTTATAATGAATGAAAAACCCGTTAGGACAATCCGTATTTTTTGTCGCAGATTCCGGACACTTTTCACATTGTTTTTTTGAGACGATTAAAATTCTTGATTTTTTTATTGGATCTTTGATTTGTGTCCAATCACAAAATAGGAAACTGGTGCAGTCATCTTCAAGGGGAACTTGGGTGTTTTTATTATTATTTGGGCAAAATTTAACTAATTCTGTTTTATTATTTTGCCACACCCCTTCACTAAATTCTTTCACTTGTATTTTGTTATACCAAGCATCACCTGTAGCAGAAGTTGAAAGTGCAAAAATTATTGCAAATATTATGAGCTTCATTGAATAAAATTTGTAATAAAATATTATTTAGAGAAGCTTTTGAAGATGAGTGAATAAAGAATTATGAAATTTGTGTTGATTAAGAAAAAGAATAAATGACAATGCTCATATTATATGAAGAGAAACTTTTAATTCATTGTGATTTAATAGTTGTAAACTTTACACAATGGTTTTAAACATTTTCATAGTCCTGTTGTTCTTCGTTAGATTGCAATTCACATTAAATCACAATAGAACACAAGAGTTTCATTTTTCATGGGATTTAATTGGAATTACCGGGTTTAACAACAAAAAAAATTCCGACTAAGATTTTGTTATTAATTGGGAATTACTTTGTTAAAATGTTAAAATGGATAAAAAATGATGATGTTATTTTTTCCCGTATGATTAGGATTTAATTGGTTTAATTTTTACAAGTATTTTAAAAAACATTTAGTAGTTATTAACTTATGCATTATTTTTATGACCCCCGTAAATCCCAGTTGAAATATCGTTTGCGAAACATTGACTATGCAAAAACAGTTGTTTTGTATGGATAGTAAAATATTTAACGTATCTATTTACACTTTGTTTTTTTGCAATAATTTATGGACTTGCAATATGCACATAAAATTGCTTGTAGTTCATAATTCATTCCTCAGTCTCCAAGTAGACATTCAACTTGTAACTTAAGTTCCTGAATAAATAAATATTGAGAATTTCCTTCAAGTTGAAATATAAAAAACGTTTGAAAAATAAATTTTAAAAAGTGCTGAAAATTGGCAGTTTTAATTGGAAAAGATACATAAGAAGTGTGTCTCAGAATCACAATGATTCCACAAAAAATAAAAAAGTGTTATTGTTTTTTTGATGTGATTAACCCAAAAAAATAACAAAAGGACGAAAATTCGGTGATAAATACTGTTTGGATCTGTTTGACAAAATGTAAATTGAAATGAACCCAGAAAATTTTGATCTAGTGCTAATAATCATTTACAAAATATTATTTGTTTTACACTAAATTAACTGAAAATTACCCCAGTATGTTTAGGAAAATTGATTCTATACCAACAAATACAATTAAAAGTTAAATTAACCTCAAGTTGGTTAAAAACTGCAGAATATTTATTAAAAATATCCTAACGATTTGTGATTGTTATTAAGTTGACTTTACTGACCAATTGAATATTAATTTTAAAAAAAATCTGACATTTAAATTCACAAAATTCAAACGAATTACAAAAGAAGAAAAATCCACAAATTCTAATTTCTGAACAGGATTCATAAAACAATCAAATAAAACAAAAGAAATTGGTAAGAGGTTTTTTAATTAAAACATTTTTAAACATTTTTAGACAGCAAATTCAATAAATAAAATTGGCTTTAGATTTTTTAATAAATAAACGAAAATCACCGAATTGAATAAATAAAGAAGCTCCTATATTTAAAAAAAATAGAAGAAATTAATGAAATCAGAGCTGTATTTTGTTTTAATTATTTATTTGTTATCCTCTCGATTAAAGTAGAATGAAATAGGTTCAAAATTATTCACAGAATTTGTAAAAAAAAATGTTTTTACTTGTGTCATTTTGTAAGTAATAATAATAACAAATTGGTTTAAAAATTCCTGAAAAATAGCTACATTATTATAAAATCAAATAAACTTCATAGATTTCTTGAAAATATCTATTTTAGAAATTGAAACTCTTAATATTATTCCTTTTTGGAGATAATTTTTTTTTAAATCAAGTTCCTTTAAACTATGATTAGATGTTATTTTAAAACATGTTTTTCATTGTCTAGTTTTGTAATTAAAAATAATGACTTTTGTTTAAA
The DNA here is from genome assembly GCA_034698485.1 of Vertagopus arboreus. Classification (NCBI taxonomy): domain Eukaryota; kingdom Metazoa; phylum Arthropoda; class Collembola; order Entomobryomorpha; family Isotomidae; genus Vertagopus; species Vertagopus arboreus. The sequence continues at coordinate 11,930 of JAQGBQ010000958.1, forward strand.
AATTCCTTCAAAATTTCTGAAGAATATCGATAATATTTTTAAATCAAATAAGCTTCATTGGTTTCTTGAAAACATTAGATTTTTTTCAGAAATACCAACTCTTATTATTTTATTTTTTTGTCAATTACAATATGCTTTGTTAAGTAGCTTCTTCATTAAAAAGAATCTAAAAACTTTTTAATATTTAACAAAGAGCAAGAATGTATTTGAAGTTTAATTTTAATACCAGTCGTAAAATGAAATGTAATTTCTTTTCAATATATTTTATGGGCATTTAAATTATTTGTTGCTAAACTCTTTGTATTTCTTAGAAATTAACGCCTCTACATAAAACTTTGTGTTCAAATTAATATTTTAATATTTATTTTACGATTCAGAAAATTCAAAAGGATTTAGTTACGGGTTTTAAATTACAGTAATAAAATAAAATTTTAAATATTCTCTTGGGCAAAATACTAAATTTACTTATGAAATGAAGAATAAACAAAGACCTTTTGAGAAAAAACAATTAAGTTTTTTTGCAAGAGGCAAGTTTGGGAATAACTAATTAAAATTTTGAGCTAGACATAAAGTTGGCAATAAAATATTTTTATTTTTTCTCATCATAATTTAAAACAGTTGTGTATTTTTTAATTTGTTTCATTTTTAGTAGTACATTGAACTTATGGATATTGTGACAATCCAAGTAAAAACGGCAAAATTAGAACTGTGCAAATTTTGCCATTGTGTAAGCTTCAGCATTGTCTGTGCACTATTTAACTTGGGCTGTCACATTTTCGCATTTTATTGGCACTTTTATTTTTGTCTTAAAAATTATAAATTCGAAGTTGCTGCAACGCAAGTAGCATTTATTATTATTTGGAATGTCACAATTGAGCCAAAAAACTAGATTTTAAAAGCTGGGTTTGCTGTTTCAAATTAGTAAAAAAAAAAAATTAAAAATAAGTTTGTTTTTAGTTAGTTATTTTAGGCTATAAGAATTTTATTATACAAATTATTAACAATGTTTTTGTTTTTTGTGACCCTATAGGATCACAAGGAGATCAATCATCGATCATCTTTAAAGGAATTCAGGCTTTTCAAATTGCACTAACAAGGTCAGTAACTATTAGTTAATATATAGACACTTTTATATTTAGATGTGACAGTCAAACTAAAAATGACACGGGTGGCCATTTCACTATTCAAATTTAAAAACTTTTTTAGCACCTTTTTTAAATGCTTTAAACTCTAAGTTATGGTATTAGTCTCATTGGAAAACAGAATAAACCCTGGGAAAAAGCTGCTATAAAAAAAAACATTCTGAACTATTTTTAGTATCATTTTAACTTGGACTTTTACATATTACATAGTTGTTTATACCCCAACTTTGATTTTGTACTAAATAACGCTCTAATCTATATACTTAAAACCCCATTCGAAATTTGTCTTAAAAGGTTACATAGCTTTCTATTAATTAGATTAATAACAAACATATATATACAAAATATTGTTTGAGATTACCCAACTGGGGTTTGACAGTCCGATATAACTAGAATTAACAGGGTTCTTGCATCAGATCAAGACAATCAGTGCTTTATTGTAGTTTTTTTAAAACTTACATACAATTCATTCTTAATTCTTTCAATAAATTTAGAAAACCCAGTAAATCCCACTGTGATGTTAAAAACTGGGTTTTGAAATCCCTGCCTTTTTCAAACAAATGATTATGTTTCATTACAGATGGATTTTAAGAAGAAGGAGTGGATTCCACAACAATATCTTGAAGGACCGTTTTCTAACAAAGTAAAGATGAAGAATGGGGAAGCAGCTCAGATAAATACATATTTCGACAATTTATTCATAGATAATTTTAATTAAGTTAAATGAACGTAATATGGTTAAATCCTTAATTCATATAGGGTTATCTATAATAAGGTTAATTCAACTCTAGGTTAATTATTTCTATATAGTAGTTAGTTTTAGTTTATAGAACCTCCATAATTAGATAAAGATTAGTATCGTAACTTTATTAAGTTAAAGACGATTGGAAACAAGTTGTGGTAACTTATTTTCGTTTGGTTAATTAGTTTAAATTTCACTTCGGTTTCTGTTATTGGATTTTAGAACTGAATTGGTTGTTACTTTCAATGCAATCAAAAAGGGTAAATTCTTCTAAATTTGAAACATACATTCTACCTTAGATTTTAGGACAAGTTCTCTTTTTTTATATTTTAAACGAAACAAATTTTTTGAAGAAAAAAAAACTATGGGAATTTTTTTAAAACTCCGAAATTCTAAAGATAGCTTTTTATTTTTTCAAAATTAATTTTTCCACTTCAATCAAAAGCTCCAATCAAATAAGCATTACATAAGAACTCAAATAGAGATTACAAATCAAGGCATTTTCTTGAAGCAAATTCTGACAGAAACTAAATGCATCAAGTTTTAAAGATATGACACATGTGCACAAAAAACAATAAATCTTTCTATTGTCACAAGTTCCAAATACAAAATCACAAATGAAAGAGATTATGGGTTATTGAGTTTTTATAAAATAATTGTATAAACCAGTATTAAATTTTTTGTTCACCAAAGAAGACATCGGAAGGTCTAAAAAAGCAAATATCTTGAAATTTAAATTAATTGACGTTGAGATAAAATAAACCTTACTTTTGTAGTCCA
>JAQGBQ010000959.1:0-14568 GCA_034698485.1 Vertagopus arboreus
TACAAAATACATATTCTGCTCATGCCCATTTCTTGGTTGAGAGCTGGAAATTTAATGTAAAATAGCCAAATACTCCTTTTTTCACTCAAAGTACTCAGTTCAGACATTCATCTATAAAAATTCACTCATTTTTTTTCAAATAAAATGGTATAAAATAGTGATAAAAAATTTAAATTCATCCTAAATGGTAGGTATTTCGACATTTAAAGTTAATTGTGAAAAAAAAATAATTATTTTACCGATTTTAGAAAAAATAATTAATTTGTATTTTGTATTTTGTATTTTCACGATTTTGGGAAAGTATTTTGTATTTTGTATTTTGAAGTCCATGTATTTTGGCCACCCCTGGTGACAATAATTAAAAATATTTGTGTATCAGATTGTGAATACAGTTGATAAAATTACTGTGTTCAGCAGATGCTATTTTTAAAAGACAAATATTTTTAAAAAATACACAAATTTTATTTTTTAAATTCAATTTTGAGTTTCTTTGCCTATTCTTTGAATGCCGAGGTGAATAATTTTGATTAAAATGAAGCAGGTTTTTGGAATCTGATGCATAAATGTTTAATTTGATTGTTTTTCTGTTCAGTGTTTTTCTCACTTAAACGGTTCATATATTTTTGAAACAGTCTTTACGACTATCAACTATAAATATTAATATCAAAAAAACATAATTCAAAGCTCTTTGTCTGATTTCATTGTTTAATGATTTAAATTTATTGTGAGTCAGATTTTGACTGCAGACATTTCTCGCTATATTATTTGATAGTATGTATGTAGATCTATAAATATATTTTTTGTAACTAATTTAAAAAAAATTGTTCCCAGGTCATTAAGAATCCATTGCTTATGCGTTTTACTCGCTTAAACAGTTCATATATTTTTTTGATATTCTACAATGCTATAAATATAACATAAGAGATGATAGATAATAAGATGTGTGTGTGTTATATGGACTGATGAGATGTTCTAGATTTGTTTTTATAATAGGAATAGATAATTTCCTTTTTTTAAATGGACTTGTTCCCTAGTTGCCTATACGACCGTGGCAGCAGACAATCCATTCTTCCCACCTTCAAAATAATATATCTTCAACATCCCAAAGAATTTCATTCAAACATCTGAATCAAACTCATCTACATAAAATACTTTCAACCTTTATATACTGAACTCGACAAATGTGTAAATTCAACTGAAAAACGCCTATTGAGTTAACCTTTGATAAGAATAGTAATTGTGGGTAGAATTGACCTTAAAACACATATTTTTTAGGGTTTAATTTGAATCACATAACCAAGTAGGAAGATTTGCGGCTCAAGATATTTTTTTTAATCCAGGAAATTTGCTTTGCAAATTGAAAGTTTGTTATAAATACGACATAGATGCAAAAATTTTAATATACCGAGAGTTAACTTTATTGACATTTGTAGACATGTGTATTTGTAAACCATTTGGTTATTTTTTATCACTTGCGATTGATAAAAGAGATTACTATTTAATGTCAAAGAATTAGATGGATTAGAAGAGCGTATAGATATTTGCATACACCTCTGCTCCTTTTAATTTTGATAAGAGAACTTCATCTAATTCTAGAGACCATTCTTATTTTATAAATTGCAATTTGTATCATGTATAATCAAAATTAACCCTTTAATATATTTTGCACACATTCTACTCTAGGTTTAAGATCAAAGAAATTTAGACGATTTTAAATATTCAAAATTGATATAAAATAAGGGAATTATATCTACTGAACAAATTTAGTCCGATTCGATTTTTAAAGAAATAAATTCATTTTATTGGTATTTGAACGGAAATATTCATAAAAATTTATTTGACGAAAATAACTTAAAATTGATTTGATGAAATGCAGTTTTAGACAATAAATTATGTTTCCCAAAACAGTCACCCTTTTTCCAATTATCCGTAAACATGTGTAATCCATATTTTTTTACGGATTTCTTTTATTAAATTATTGTCTGATTTATTTTTATTTCTGACTGAACCAATTGTCGAGCTCCCCTTGTAAATTGTGGTTTGATAATAAAGAGAGGAAATGGATATGGGTCAGTGAGTTTAGAATTTAGATGTGGGTTTAGAAAAGTTGGAAAGTGAAACATGAAATAGGAAATCTGTCCTTCCTTCTTTCTATGTTGTGGGCATTTTAGTCCCTGTGGGAGGATCACATTTGGATCGAATTAATTATCCTAGCACATGGCACACACACACTCACGCATTTTAACTAAATACATCAATATTAATATATACAAATCTCTTCAATTCATAAATTATTGACAAAAAAATATCCAAAAGTTATTGATATTCATGAATCACATCGTCTGAAAAAATCTAGAATGATTGAATCAAAAAAACATATGAATTACATGTTTATTATCTTAATTTAAACTGGATCTGATATATAAAAACAGGTTGATTGATTTTTAAACGGGACTTGTTTCTGAATTTCAAAACAATAGTAATATTACTACAAAATTCCAAACTCCTGGATAAGAAAAATATATACCTTAGATTATTTAATTAATTAATGAAATACAATTTTCCTGAAATCTGTATTTTTGATTTAATTCATGGACATGTAAAATTAAGCTTGTAGAACTGAATACTGACACATTATTAAAATATTAGCAGTAGTTGGTGGTAGAGTGGGTATATATTTGTTTAAATGCGATTATTATTAATTTTCTTTACTTTGAATTTACAGAGTGGGTCCCCTAAAAGACTTTTCCTTTTTCCACTCGGGCTGTTTCAAATGCTGTGTTTGTGGAAGTCGACTAAGTCTGCGGACATACTACCACTCCCAACATGACCACGAGGACAAGGAAGTCTACTGTGTTAGTCATGTCCCCAAACCGGGGCCAGGTCACCTGGACGGCTCGGCTGTCGGCATCCGCTCTGCTCTTAATGTTCCCAAGAGCACGTCTTATGTCAATGAACAGGTACAGGGTCTAAGATATCAAGAATTACATTCGTGAAACTTTACTGAATTTATAGTTCGGTTTATCTATAAGTTTTTTTTTAAAAAAATTGTTATAGCTTAGTTAAAATATTTCAATTTATATGTAACTCACAATCAGTTAATTTAAGCCATTATAGCTGAGTTAAGCTTAATTAGGATTTTCGAGATTTTTACTTCCAGTGAATCAGAAAAGACTAAAATCATTATTACCATTGGAAAGAGCTTTAAAATTCGTTAATTTCTGTACGAACTGAAATAATTCTATACAGACTAAGCTGAAAATTAATTCTTTAGAAATAACAACGGTTTTTAAATTACCCTTCCGAAGCAATGGTGGATTGGTTTAAAAACATAAACATATTACAAATGGATTAAAAAATCATTTATAATTTCTGAGAATACTTGTTTGTGTGAACGGCTATAAAAACATATAGCTTAACTGAGCTTTAAATGATTAAGGCTTAACTGAAGATGAGCTATAAGAAGGAAAAAATCCTGATTGAATTATCCTTTTTTAAGCAGAAAAATTGCGAATCTAATTCATATTAAAATAAAAAAACGTGCCAAATAATTTCAGATTCGGGTGTCAGGTAAAGGTGCAGCAATAGACCTGGAAAGTCTTCAAATCCGTTCAAGTTCACGGGGTGGTCGAGAGAACGGAGCGTCGCCGGCATTTGATGCCACCCCCTCTGGTCAAAATGCACATGGCGCGGGGAACTCCTCTTCGAGTCGAGGTCACAATTACGGCAGATTCGACGCTTCCGCCCTCCACATTGCCCACGCCCTTAGGGCCACAGAGCTTCAGAAAGCATACAAAAAGGAACAGCCCCTTCATCACTACCTTGTAAGCCCACAATGAATTTAAATTAAATTACTGCTAAAATCTGGATAAATTATATGAAAAGCTGCCAAATCTAACTTTTTGGGTAGTGACAAAATAGTAAAACGATTTTTGTAAAATCCATAACTTCGTTTGTAGTTATCCGATTGACATGAGATAAGTTTAAAATTATGCGTCAAATAGCGTTAAATTTGACTAGTCTATTGTCACTAAAGTGTCTAATTGGCAGCTAGGTCCCTTTTTATATGCACTCTCACAAATTCTAATTTTTTAAATTAATCGTTTTTAATAGCCAAAAGAAGAGCAAACAGAATTAGAAATGAAGTTCCGAAAAGAAGAGGACATCCTTTATAGAAAGTTTGAAAAAGCAAGGAAAGAAGAAGAAGCTCGGATTCATGCAGAATTCCGAGAAGAATGGGAACGAGAGTTGGACAAATTAGCTTCGAAATTCGAGTCCCTTAGAGCCCAAGAAGATCCACATACGATTACAAAGCTAAAGGCCAAAGAACGGGACGAACTAGAGAGACATATGACGATACGACGGGATAAAAAGAGAGAACAAATCACCAGGAAGCTTCTAGAACATGAGAGGTACATTAAATAAATTAAAGTAAATGTGACAGTCCAAATTAAAAATGGGCACGGATGGTACTGTAAGAGTTCAGAATTTAAAGCATGGAAAAAAGGCGTAAAGTAATGCTTTTCAATTCTAAACGGTTAGAGTACCATCAGTGCTATTTTTACTTAGACTGTCACAACTGATTCTAATTAACGTTTTTTAGATCTGCAAGTTGCAGACACGGATGGTACTCTAAGTGTTCAGATTTTAAATCTGGAAGAATTAAGCGTAGAGTAGTGCTATAAATTCCAAACACTTAGAGCACAATTCCGTACCCATTTTACTTGGACAGTCACAAAATTTATAGCACAAATTATTCTAATTAACATTTTATTTTTTTAAATAGAGCTGCAACGGCTGCCTTAGTAGAAAAACAAAGCAAAGAAATGCTCCACTTAATAAACGAAAGGAAACGTGAATTCCTGCAAAGAGGCGGTGGAAGTGACGAAGAAGGTCACCCAGGTGACACAGACTCGTTTCCCTACCCCCAAAATCCACCCCCACCATCACCCCCTACAACCCACAAAACGGACATTTACACAGACCCCTTAGAATTCACAGATATCGACCAAATCGCTATCTCTGTGGCCCAAGAGGATCAAAAAACATTCACAGATTTAGTCCGTAAACTCGTCTCTCGATGCGGTACCGACGTGGAGAAAGCGCGCACAATATTCCGATGGATTACAGTCAAGAATCTAAATGCAATGGACTTTTCTGAAGATGTTCGAACCGACACCCCCATGGGGCTATTGAGGGGGATTAAACAAGGAACGGAAAGCTACCACGTTTTATTCAAGCGTCTCTGCTCCTACGCTGGACTTCACTGCGTTGTTATTAAGGGACTTAGTAAGTCTGCTGGGTACCAACCAGGGGTCAAGTTCACGGACAGTCGGTTCAGGAATTCGTGGAATGCTGTTTATGTCGCGGGGGGATGGAGATTTGTTCAGTGCAATTGGGGGGCAAGACATTTAGTAAATGCTAAGGAACGGGCTTCGAAATCTGATTCTTTGAGGTATGAATATGATGACCATTATTTCCTTACTGACCCCAAGGAGTTCATTTTCGAGTTCTTCCCTTCACAAACGGAGTGGCAGTTGCTGAAGAGGCCGATTTTACTGAAGGAATTCGAGGAGTTGCCTTTCGTACGGAGTTTGTTCTTCCGATATGGACTTTACTTCCCTCCGGGACAGGTACATATAAGAGGATATAATTTAATTAATTAATCTTTGGATTTAAATTGAAATTACTCTTGAATTATTATGCAGACTTGTGACGGAGTGTCGAATAGCCATGGGGAGGTGATTTCTCACTGTAAAGCTGTTATGACCACGGATCACTCAGGTACAATTGATTAAAATTTAGAAGTCAAAGAGAAAGGACACGAATGGTACTCTAAGAGTTTAGAATTTAAAGCCTAAAAAGAAGGTATGAAGCAAGACTTTAAATTCTGAAATCTTAGAGCACCATTCGTACCCTTTTTACATGGACTGTCACAAATTCGAATCTTTACTTTATTTGTTTATCTAGGTGCTGGGACGGTGAGGATTGGGATGCCACCTCAGATGGAAGGCTGTCTAATCTTTCATTACAACTTAAAGTCTTATGACAATGAAGCTGACAATTTCGACGGAGTGAGTCTGAAGCGATTCGTAATGCAGAGTGTGTCCCCACCAATTGTCTCCTTTAGAGTTCATGCCCCCGCATCTGGGGCTTTCCTTTTAGACGTTTTTGCCAATGCAGTCACCCCTAGGGAATATCTTACTGGAGAACCTATGAAATTCAAGTCCGTCTGCAAGGTACAATTCAAAATCATAGTAAATCATATCGATTAGCAGGGGTGGCCAAAATACTATGAAAAAATAAAATAAATTATTGTTTTAAAAAAGTATTTTGTACATTGCAGATTTCGGAAAAGTTTTGTGAAGTCAATGTATATATAAAAAATTATATTTTTTTAGGTGAAGATTGAATGTGCAATGCTACAAACGGTCATGGTGCCACTGCCGGATTGTGCTTCGGGTGAATGGGGCCCTGCAAAGGCCACGAGGTTATTCGGCCTCCTCCCCCTCACTCATCCAGACCCATTGATATTTTCCGGAAGGGATGTCACAATAGAGTTTAGAATGTCCCGACCTCTCACCGATTTCATGGCCACGCTTCATAAGAATGGCATCGATGAAAAGAAATTAGCCAAGTAAGTCAATAAATATACGAAATCGCTTGCATTTTTTTTAAGGAGAATTTAAAGATAATATAAAAAATATTGGCACACATATTAGCAGCCCTAAAAAATAAAGTTCAAAATTTATACAAATTGTCATTTTCAATCGCTCATCAACAATCGAACTCTGCTCCAATTTTCAACAGATTTTTCATCTAGAATTTAAAATACATATTTAATTTTTTCCCGAAATCATGCAACTTTTTTGTCAGGTCTTGAAACTCGTTTTAGGATTCTGGCTATAAATTGTTTAAATTATTGAAGATGGTAGATAGTTTAAAATGATTTCAGAATTAAACTTATAAACTGAAAACTGTTACAGAATATGGAATTTCGACAATCGATTAAAAGTGTCTCAATTTGCACAATTTTTCAACTTTAATATTTTTTTAAAATGCATAACCCTCATTAGTACCGTTAATATACTTGCCAATTTTTTTTATATTATACCTAAATTCACGACAAAAAAATCAAGCGATTCCGTTGCCAAAGATAAGTTACTATTTTATTATACCAAATTTTAATATACCATCCGACGCGAAATTGTAATGCGAGTTCGAATAATTGGATTTTGAGATATTTGCAAAAAACCTGCAGAAATTGAAGAAAAAAAACACAAAATTTGATTATGATCTAAACTAAGAAGCATTTTATAGTTTAATTTGAAATATTGGATATTTAGCATCTGTGTACTGATCTCAAGATATTAAATGCTTCTATTTTTATTATTAGGTACATAAATCAATCTGTTCGGAACGACGAGGTGACGTTCTCGATCCAATTCCCTGAAGAAGGTCAGTACGGCCTGGACATTTACACTCGAGAAATTGACAGCAATGAAGTGGCGACTACGTCCAGTGGGAAGCAATTGCTCACCCACTGCTGCAAATACTTAATCAACTCTTCAAAGAGGAATGTCACTTAAAAAAAGTTCAGAGTAATTTTTTGACCTCTGACATGTCACAAATAAATATTACACAAAAAATATCTTTTGTACCAACAAGAAGAAGGAAACTGCAGGTGCAGTTTTAAAACCATTAACGTTATTAACGGTCCTACTACTAGTGACTGGTGTACCTTTAAAATACTGTAAAAGTCAATGAAATCGTCCCAGTGAAATGATGCAAAGCAAAGCTGTTTTTTACACCAAATTATAAATTAAAACTTGTGCAAATTTTGAGAGAAATTATTAGCAATCCTTAACTCTCTGTAATCCATCCGTCCTCTACTATTTTAAGAAATTCATTTTGTAAAGTTTAAAAAGCTGCAATAAAGAACTAAGTGAATCAGTCAAAAAAATCCACGATTTAAATATTCAAATATTATTTAATCCGTTTGTATTCATCAGTCAATTACAAAACCATTCTTGATAAGACTAAAAGGGAAATAAAATTACGTGTCCATAATTTATCACGACTCCGTATTTCTTTTCATAAAAAATTAATTTTGACGGAGGAATTTTATTCAATTAAATCTTGAGGGCCATAAGGTCATTTAGGACAAGGTAGTCATCCACATCTGTCGGACTTTTTCTATTTCCGTTCATCTTACACACGATTCTTCCTGACATGGAATTCCTAATAATACAAGTTATTTTTTAAAATTTAAATTGAACATATTTAAAACATAAATATTGTTAATTTTTTAACTTACACAAAATCGTTTTGAATTCCTCCTATTTTCCAAAACAAAAGACCACCTACAGTGATGGATGCACGAAGCTCGTTAAACTGCGACTTGTGAACTCTTAGCGTCTTTGAATAGCCTACAACTTCTAGCACTCCAAATCTATTTTTTTAAAACACGCAGAAATCGGTTATTTTAATCTAAATATTTGATGTCGATTTTGAATATTTTATTTGCGTGTCTTACGAGTTGAAAAGACCAGATAAGTCATCCACTCCGGATGAATCATGAACTCGAAGAACATCACGATTAGAGGCAGTTGTTTTTCGAATCGCTGTTGCATATGATTTACACAATAGCTTTCTAGAATAAAAGAAATCCAAATAAAATTAATTAAAGATCGGATCGGATAACTACAAACGAAGTTATCGATTTTTCCAAAAATCGTTTTACTGATATGGCATATCTGTTTTGTTTTACTCTGTTGCCATTATCCAACAAGTAAGATTTTAAAGCTACATGGGTTCCTTATCATATGCATTAGCTCATTTAATCTTAATATTTTAAAAATTGCGAACCTTTGGTTAAAAGGCAGATTTCCAATGTACCGTCCACTGATAAAAAGAGCGTCGAGAATCTGGCAACTAGATTGGATTCTTTGTAAGCCTTTCACCTGAGATATTTGCTCCACTATCTCACCATAAAACACGGTTCCTTTCGTCAATTGTAGTCCCTCAATATTCACAGGATTCCATTTCATGCCATCGAAGAACCAAATTTTTTTTGTTCCTAGACCTGAATATTTTAATTTTTAAAAAATTACATTTAATATTCAATTACAGAGCTTACAATCTTAATGAACTTACCGACGAATAATCCTCGACCATTATTCAAAAGTTTCTCTCCTCCGTCTTGAATCACAAACACTTGCCAGTCACCTGGATTCTCGGAGATTTCTTTTAGAGTCGATTGTGTCAGACTTCTTTCGCCAGATCGCCAGAACACTAAAAAAAAGTAACATTAACATTAGACCAAACCCTCGTACTACAAAATCATGATACGCGTCCCAGTGATTTGTTCAGGCCTTCAAAAATCTATACATCAAAATTTTGATGCGTTTTTATTATACAAAATATGTCTAGAAGGAAGAATGCATACGCCACAAATAATCAGTGTTTCAGGAAATGACCGGTTTGGGTTTTAATTATTTGTTTGAACTTGAATATCTTTAAAACGAAGGAATTTGCTAAATGTTAAAACGATTTTCTACGGGATTTTTTCTCTTGACCCCCACCCATTTTTGTGTCATATTCATTCCTACTTTTAGACATTCAGAATTTTAAATAGCAAAACTGCATCAAAATCGGATGGATAGATTTTGAGATTTTTGATTTTAAACATTTAAACAAATCATTGAGACACCCTTTATATAATAATAATACAACTAACCGTTATCACATCCACTTTGATTAAGCAAGTAAGAAAGCATTTGCTCCGGATCCTCAAACTTTCGAGTAAAGACTGAATTAGGCTGAATGCCCAAACGTCCCTTCAGTTCCTCGCCACTTTGCTTCATAGAAATGATATGTTGGACAAGTAATTCCTTTTGAACTGCCACCGTACTCAGCACCTTCGTAATAGTAAGCACCAGATCCTTACTTAACCGGATATTATTTAACCGAATGAACTCAAAGAATTCAGCGTGGCTTATGATCACTCGGAGGGGGACAAGTTCCTTAACTTCCATTGTTTGAATCTCTAATTTCCGACGGATTTTCTTTCTCAGAATTCGTCGGATTTCTTCGTTTCTTACAACCATTGCGTGTGACTCGAGTAGAAATTGTTCGATCTCTTCTGTCGAGTCCTTGTCCAATTTATCTCTGCAGATTAGGAACCTTTCTGAGGAATGGGGTGGTGAAGTTTTCGGTTTGTGGATCGAGATGCTTTTAAAACACCGGTGCATCAAGAAAACCAGGCCTACAGTGAATAGGGTGATTGAATCGAACATTTTCACCACAAAGTTTCCTCCTGCAAAAAAAAGTCACATTTAATTTTTAAACATAATGTGGAAGTGCATATAGAAAGGGACCTAGCTGCCAGTTTGACACTTTAGATACAATGGACTGGCCAAATCACGTTATTTTACGCGTAATTTGCAATTTATTTCATGCCAAAACGAAGTTATGGATTTTTCAAGAAGAATTCTACTATTAGCTTTGTTTTACACTTTTGTCATTATACAAACATTAAGATTTGACAGCCACGCCTCTTTTCATATGCATTAGCGCATATAATTTTTAAGCATATTTAACAATTTTTTTTAATTGGATTTACCTTCTCGGACAGCCAGCAGAGCCACAATACATTGACAATATAAACTCCGTTGAAATCGAATTTCACGAATAGTTTCGTGAACATTGAAGCACTCCGCCTAAAAACATAAATCGTTAATAGACTGCATTAATCGATACAAAATGATTAATTGATCTGCATACATTATCAGCGACTAGGAGATGAACACCTTTTCCATCAGTACCGTCCAACATCCTTTGAACAAAACCGTCAGTGACTGCAGTATCTAATAAATCTGATCCGTCTGAAATAATTTAATTTTTTCGCTTTAAAAACACACAGCATTTTTTTTATAAAAAAACATTTTCAAATTTTTAATATTTAACGAGGCTAATACTTCACCTTCGAACTCAATTGTACCTTCCCCAATAAAACTTTCGACTAATTCTACCGGGACTGCAGGAAGATCTTCGTCCTCTAATGCATGATTGTGTCGAACGGAATTGAACAAAACGCCTGTAATTTGAAAAAGTTAATTTAGCAAATAAAAATAAATAGACAATAAAAATAAGCTACTCACCAGTCTTCTCATTATAATTCGTCTTAACTCTACTTCGATCGAAAGCATTCAACGTAAATCCTTTACAAACTATTCCTTTAGTTTCCAAGTATTCTTGAGTTTTCCATAAAATATATCTAAACAGAGGATTACAAAACTGATTAATAATTTCACATGACCTTCTTTCGAAGAAATCGTGTAAATTCGGAATGATTTTGAAACAACTAAGTCACTTTTTAAAAAATCGGTCTAATCGGACCAAAATTGAAGGTTTCATCGTGTATTTTTTTCTTTTGAATTTTCAAAACCCAATTTCTGAGCGTGTAGACTTTTTTGAAACCTGATTTTGTTTATGCTGTTACACTCATTTCGTTGAAAAAAAGGTCATATGTATTAATAAATGTATATTAAAATGCAACTTACTCTCTAAAGCCCTTAGAAGTTGCCCAAATATCCCCAAAATAAAAGACAGATGCGTCTTCGGGAGTCTGATGTTGAAAAAATGTTTTTGGACAAGTGAGATCGAATTCAAGGGCTGCATCCAAATTAGCCAATTTCATAGCATTTCCTTCATACTTAAAAATAGCTTTGGTTGATGAGGTAAAACGGTGAGTATCACGAAACGGACCGATTTCCGAGCACAATTTCTCGTATTCAAAGGCTCCAGCGTTGTTTATCGAATGCTAAAAAATAAAAAACAGTATTGATATTTTTATAATAGAAATAAAATAAATTCGTTAATTACGAACGAACCTTGCATTCAATTATCTTCTCCAGCGTCTCATTGTCGATAAACCGCATGTCGATTTCCACACTAAACTTTTTGGGCACTGGAACCCGACTAGTTCGTACAGTATCTGAATTCACGATTGACATGTCTAGTTCCACTGTCGAAGGGGACACCCACAGGATCTCTTCGTCGAATGTGCTTGTCTATTAGATATTAGCAATTATTAACCCAACAAGTTAGACATATGATAAATAGTTTTTCGCATTTTTCTCTAATTTTTTTCGAATTTAACATGGATATTCGTTTTCGCATTAAAAATACGCGAAAAATGGTGAAGCATATGTCGAAATTGAAACTAGTCCACTTTTGTTCTTTAAATACTTACCCTATAAATCTTGGTGTCCACGTCTAAAGGCTCCGCTTCGAAAAGGTCACCCTCGAGCATAACGTGATTATTTTGATTATGAGCCTCCAAGTTCTCGACTATGCGAATTCGCTTTCGGGGAGTTGGATTTGGGTCTGAAGGCGTTCCATTCGGAGACTCTTCGTATCTAGAGAATTTCCTCAGATTTGATTTTTTGCTAGATGAGGATAGGTTTGAGGATATGAGATGATTAGAAGTGATCGGGGTTAGGAATCCAGCTTTTAAAGGACCACAGTTTGATGAGCCAGCTTCGGCAAGTGCACGAGTTGCGAGAATTCCACTCATTTCTGTCATATCTTTTGGAATAAAAAGTTTAATTGTTAATCTGATAAAGACCGTTTCGTAAGGAACCCCCAAAAAACCTTCATTTTTTTTATTTGCAAAGATCATTTCAAAATTTCGAAAAAAGTAAATCCATTTATTTGGTCGTTTCGGTCTATTGATTTTTTGGAAATTGGGATTAAGTTTTTTTGGGGTTGTTTTGTTGCAGAGTCTAAATGTAAAACTGCTTCCTACCTGAATGAAATATTGTTGGAGTGACATTAAGATCTTGAACGACAGGGTCACAGTCCATACTAACAACTTCGGTAGCCGAATGAGGTATTTCTTCTTCATCCAAGACTACAATCATTTCTTGGTCAATGACCTCTTGACCTTCTTGACCAGCAGGATGGACTTTTGAGCAATTAGACATCGCCAATGGACAATTTCGAACAGGGATTTTTTCTTCCTCCTCTTTAAGGATCATATCGTCGTCGTCACCCTCCAGAACTTGTACTTCAATACGTCCCATTTTAGAAGAGTTTAGTAGAACGGATCCTTCACGTTGAAGTGGCTGTAGGCCTAAGTTCAAAGGTAAAAAAAATGCATTTTAGGTGCTACTGTAGTTCAGAGTTCAGAATTTAGAACCTAGAAAAGTGATATAGGAGAATAATTTAAATTCTGAATGCTTATAGTCCCACTCGTGCTGGTTTTACTATTTACTGTCACAAATTGTATTGTTGTTTACAATCAAAGTCTGTTGTTTTCTATAAAAATCGTTAAATATTGAGCTATGTGGCAATCCAATAGAAAAGTGCATACTGTACTTATTTAGGCTATTTAAGAGTGCAGAATTTAAAGAATTGGTCAATGCCTCATTTCCGGGCTTTAAATTATGAACTGTTAGTAAAGTACCATTCGTGCAATTTTTACTTAAACTAGCACATCATCTTAAATGAAACATTTAAATTTTTTTTTTACCTTCTAATGGGGCTGGTGGTTGGCTACAATCCATTTTTCAGATGGCGAGAATGTATAGAGTCGACCTCGTCGTAAAAAGTATAAAGGTCAGAGGTCAAAGGTTAAAAATATATGACCTTCTTCAACTTTTAGCTTCTTCAATTGATTATAGCATTTAAGTTTTTTTTAAACCTGTTTCTCCCCAAAGTCTAGGTGAAATTAAACAAAAACATTTTTAAATATAAAAAACACAGTTAAACTGCAATTCACACGATATAATAGACTAGACAAACATTGAACATAATTAAGTATAATTAAAGTCAATTAAAGAATATTTAACTCTTGATTGAACTTACAACGCAAAATACAAAATAGTCTCCACTGAACTCCTTCTCTTCTTGCTTGCTATTCACTTATTTTCGAATAAAAATTTAATTTAAAAAAAATTCAGAACAAAATACATTTCTGAAATTATGTAAAAAATAGTCAAAATTAATAATACATAATTAATTGAATACAAAATGTCGATTCAATTCTCAATCAATAATCTAAAATGAACTGAGAAATATTTATTTATAAATAAAGAAACCCCAAAAAGTTAATCTGTATTTAAGGAATTGAACTGATTTTAATTAGTTTTTTTCATTTAAAAAAACAAGTCTTTCGGAAATGAAACAGGTTTTTAGTTTTTATTATTATTTGTTTTTTTTATCTCTGTTGTTTTTGTTCGTTGAATCGCATCGAATAAAATGTTTTGTTTGGCCGCCCGGATCAACAACAACTTTATGAAATAATCTCATCCAAACCGGCACAAAATGTGTGATTTAATTTTTAATTGTAATTAATTTTTACGATTTTAAAGTTTAATTCAAAGTACATTGGGTTTAATTATACAAAAAATATTAATTGTTTTAAAATAAAATGGGGTTTCTTTCTTCTCTAAATAATGTTATTTGTTTTACTGATAGAGAAACTTATGTTTTTCTAAGTTGAGGCAAAAGTACATGGACCTCGGCCATGGTAACGGTTTCACCTTAGTATGCATTCACCCC
>JAQGBQ010000960.1:0-14535 GCA_034698485.1 Vertagopus arboreus
CGGACGGACGGACGGACAGACAGACGGACAGCGGCACTTCATAAGCTCGAATTCCATTTTCAATGGCGAGCTAATAATAGTAAAATATCTGCGCTCCAATCATTTGACAAGCTTATTCAATCAAAAAAAGATGCAAAATTTTTCTCCTTCCGGGGGCCGAACTCATGATCTCAAGGATGCAAATTCAACGCACTAACCACTAGGTAAAATTGGATTTTCGAAATCGTTAATTACTGACCGCTATCCTTTCTATGGCGTAAAAGGATTAACATTTTCGAATTCTTCTTTAAATTTCGAATCCAACAGTATTTAATAAATGTAGATTCTCGAAAACGGGGTACGAAGGTTCCCTTCTTAAGGAATATCCCTCCATTAAGTTATTAACTTTAAGGCCATTCATGTAGACGAATGTTCAAATCCACAAGTTAAATATATTTTTTTTAAACTGGAAATAAAATACAATATAATATGTGAATTTATTGTGGTACACGTAATGAATTTCTTTATCAAATATATTTTGTATCATTTGCTACGATCAGTTTTTAACAAAACAAAAATCTTTGCCAATGATCGACGCATAGAATTTTTAAAGACGCATGCAATTCATAGATTTTTAGCCGCTTTTTCGAATGGTAATATTTTTGAAAACCTACGGTCAAACCTCTTATCTCAAGTATCTCCTGGGGATAAAAACTCCGGAAATCGAGTTTATACCTTACTGGAGGTATAAACTAGAAAAGTGCTCGACTGATAATTGGAGTTGATAAAAGAAACCAGGCCTGACAAATAAAACAAGTATAAATGGCAAACGATCATTCGATTTCCTTCAATAATATATAGCAATAAGCCGACCTTGAGCAGTGGAGACGTCTGTCCTATACGGTAATAGTAAACCCACATACAGATAGGTCCAGGGAGTTACTTCCTTTAAGGAAGGAGAATCGATCAGCTGGCAGCAAGGTCTGTTCAAAGTCGCTGTTCTTGGGTTTGGGAATTGAAAAAAAAAATTTCCTTAACAGTGATTTTTGAATCGACCTTCCCGCCAGCTGATCGATTCAGGAAGTAACTCCCTGGACCAGTCTGCCCACATACGTCACAAACCACGTGTTTCACTGATTCAAGGTCGGTTCAAAATTACGCCAACTATTTTGTTTAAAAACTAGAAAATAAAAAATTGGAGTTTTGACATCGGACAAAGTCATATACTACAACCCCATCATCAACTGTTGAAGAATTTTTTTTAGAAGCTTATCGTTGCTTATCTACTACTTATCGGCATAAGCGCTTAATTTATTAACAAATTAAAAGTGTTTTTTAAAAAAATTAATACTTGAATATAGGGTTATAGTATGGGACTTTTTCCGATGTCAAAACTCAGATTTTTATTTTCGAGTTTTTAAACAAAATAGTCGGCGTAATTTTGAACGGACCTTGAATCATAAAAACACGTGGTTTGTGACGTATATGGGGCAGATTTCTTTAGTACTACCGGATATTATAGGACACACGTCTTCACTGACCTTGAGTCCACTATTACCAGGGTTCTCCCAAGTAAAAAAGCACCAAGCATCAAGCCTGCTTTTTTTGCTTAATAAGCAAAACAAGCAAGCATCGTGATTTTCTGCTTTTTTGGCTTGGCGCCAAAAATATTGATAAAATGGAGCACACTGATTACTAACTTTTACGATATTAACTACAAAGAATAGTTTGACGAAGTTTAAATTAAAATTGTATTAACAAGAACCAAGATACATAGAATTCCCTTCCGCTTACAAATCCGCTAACAATTTTAGCTTATTAAAATTTAAAAAAAACTATAAACTATATTTAATGTTTAAGTTTAATTATAATTCATTTCAATCTAAAGTCAGATGAAATTCCTAGCAATTCTTTTATCCAATTTTTATTTATTAATATGAATCAGTACTATTGAGTACTTGTATCATAAGTATTTCACGAACCAAGCAAAATAAGCAAAACAAGCAAGCAAATACCATGCTTATTTATTATTAAGCCTGGCCATCACTGCCTTCTCTGAATAGAAATCCATGCTACCAGAAAACTGGTTTTCTATCTGGATACAAGAAAAAAATATTGTCTCTATGCAAAAATATTTTTGCATGTCTTTTGTTTCATTAAATTGTACAACTGAACTAGCTAAAGACGCATTACTTTTGATCATTACAATTCATGCTTCAGCTGGTAATACGTAAAGGACGAAATAATACTGACACGAAACAAAATCAAATATCAAAATTTTGTTGTATTAATATTAATATTTTTTAAAAAAAATAAACCACCGTCTTAAATCTCACATACAAATTATACTTCTTCCAAGTATTTAGTTAACAAGTGGAAACGCGCCAAATTTCTAATTTGAGGCAAAAATGATTATTTCAATATTCTTTGCAACCTTATTGGCAATTTTAGTAAAAAGTTGGCTAAACTCGCGAACGCGTAGAAATCTTCCTCCTGGTAAGTATTAACTACAGATTATATAATATTTATCACAAATTTATAAAAGGGTTAGAATAATTCTGAATTCCGATTGCTGTTTTATTTTTTTCTATGCTGGTCTCACACTCCCCTAAAAGTTTGCGTTATTCAACAAAACAAATAAAACGTTTGGGAGATTTTAAACCCAAACTGTTTTTTGTAAAAACATCGCATTCAGCTGAAAGTCAAGAATCAATCCCAGTTTTTGTCTATCTTTTTTAATAAATGAAGCCTAAAGAAATTGTACTCGGCCATCGGCTGAAAGTTAATATACAATTTTTTATATAGCTAACAAAATCCCTAAGACCCAGCTGTTTCTGTTTTGTATTGGGGCAATGTGAGATAATCATAGAGCAAAAATTAGCCTGAATGCTAACCCTAATTCATACTGAATTAGGGTCTGAATGCAGCTCTATAGTAGCTAGCTTCACGGGATAATGGAAATTCAATCGTCGAACTTCCTTTAACCACCGCCAGTTGATGGAATTGATAGTAATTCAAGTATTCAGCACATTGCAAAAATAAAAAATGTACCCAACCCATCTAAATGTATAACAAACTATTTTTTTCCATGGGCTGGGTAAAACAATTTTTTATCATGGGCTAATACTTGAACCCAGAATCTGGTGGTGGTTAAAAAAAGGGTTGACGATGGATTTTTCATGCAAGAATAACGGTCAACCTCTGGAACTGCTGCCTGACTAAGCAAAAATTAAAAGATATTTAATGAGATTTTTCTAATTTACTTAATTTTACTATAGGACCTAGTCCGATTCTACCGATTGTGGGAAATATTCCTCAGCTAATCAGATACGGGGCAGAATCCACATATGAAACTTATGATAAGCTCGTCGCTGATTTTGGACCAGTTGTGTTTATCCAGTTTGGAAAGATTTCACAAGGTATTTATTTATATAATCATTTCTACCACTTTCTCATCTCAAAACTAAATGACATAATGTATTTGTTTTTTTCAGTAATCCTCCAAGATCTAGCATCGGTCAAAGAAGTTCTCTGCAGTGATATTTGGGTGGATAGATGCTTTGATGAAATGATTGCTGAAAGATCATATGGCAAAAAATTGGGTAAAGGAGTTTTTTTTTAAAAAAAAAGAAGATTCATTATGATTTTTTTTTATTTGGAAAATTTCATATTATGCAGTGTATTGACCACTGACAGTGAGAATGAATATAATATATTTAATAAAACTTTTTTTAGAACAGAAAATATAAATACTCGAAAAAAAATCGTTAGCTAAAAACTTCACATTTGTTCACTTTAGTTCAACTGTTTTACATGATTTTTCAAATTGGATTGATCAATCAAGAATTTACTGTTTTGGAAAATATATATATCAAAACTTGAATTGCTTCATACGATATTCATTTTAATCCACGAGCTCCTTTTCAACGTTATACATGGTTTCATTTCATCTAGGGATTATTTTTGGAGACGGTGACGGATGGAAAGAGATACGACGATTTACGATTCGAACACTCGGAGATTTTGGGTTTGGAAGGAAGAATAGCATGGAAAGTGTTCTTGACGAAGAAATAACCGAAATCACGTCCAGATTGGACAAAATTGCCGATAATGGAGATTCTCTTCATATGAAATATTTCTTTAGTGTCTCAATCCTAAACGTGCTTTGGTCCATGGTGGCCGGCCATCGGTTTAGTCATGATGACAGCAAACTTCACGAATTAATAAAGCTTCTCCATGAGACCTTCAATGATAACCCTGTTAAAGGAAGTGTGATCGTAGCCATTCCTGGATTATGGCACTTGTTCAAAAACACTTTGAAATCCCAAAATCGAAGAAAATTCATCACAAATCTTCAGAACTTCTTTCTCGTAAGAATAATATAAAACAGATAGAATAATAAGATCGATTTTGGCCCCGCACAGAACAGCTTTTGTATTTTGTTGGAATGTATGGTAAATATTTTTTTTAAACTTTTTTCAATCGTGCCATCTACAAGCAAGATAAACTCAATAAGCATTTTGAAATGTGCTATAAAAATATTTAAATAGTTTTTGATTTTTAAAACTTGTTTAATTTTACTATTTTAAGTTCAAATTTTAAACATTATTTATTTGTCAGATTTTTACTTATGTACGGTTGTAGAATTTCAATATAATCTTCTGCATTTTCTAGAGCAAAAACAGCTTAACTTGTTACTTTTTGGGTTTTTATGTTTTGTCGTATTTTACCTGGATAAATCCCATTGCCCGTTCAAAATAGACATAACAAATCAAGTGCCAATAAAAAGAACTCTTCTGGTTGGAGCCTATATCAATCTTATTATTCTACCTGCGCTTAAATGCAAATAAAAATCAGTGTACACAATACTTGTTTTTTATTTTATTTTAAAGGAAATTTTAAATACGAGGCGCAAATCCGGAACCTACAATGAAGACCCTAAAGATTTCATTGATATTTTTCTTACAAAAATTGATTTACATAAAGAAAATAAAACAAGTGATAACATATATACAGGTATGTGTAGAAACGACTCTCAGTTTTAACTAAAGTAAAAGTCTTGTTAATTGTTTTCTTTTCGTTTTGAAAATAGATGAACAGTTTATCATAGTCTGCTTTGATCTCTTCGTTGCAGGTATAAAAAATATAATTTAATATAGGAAATCTTTATATTTATATAATGAACAATATAATTTCAGGGCTAGAAACAACCAGTAATACTTTGGAATTCGCCATGCTATACATCATTTTGAATCCACGAGTTCAACAAAAAGTCCAGTCTGAAATTGACAACGTTGTGGGGAAAAGTCGACGCCCCTCTCTATTTGACAAAGCCAAGTAAAAAAATAAAATAAAACTTAAAATTTTTAAACCCTGAAATTTAAAAATTGAATTGAATATACGAACTGAACTTTATAGAATGCCTTACACTGAGGCAACAATATTAGAAATCCAGCGAATGGCCAATGCTCTTCCAATTATTGTGCGCGGTGCGACTCAAGACACGAAAATTGCTGGATATCACATTCCCAAGGTAAGTTACTTTTGGATTTAACGCAGTAAACTATTTTTTAAACCATTGGACAGTAAGAAATTTAATTTTACAAATTATAAAGTTGTTAATTTTACATGCTATCCAATACATTTAATTCAAAAGCGAACCTAAAATTGGTCATACAGGTTTTTTTTTCTGGACCCCTCCATTTCGAAGCTAAAAATCTGAAAAAAAATCATTGACATACCCAAGTAGCTGCCTCATTGATTTCCGTTTTCAGACTTTTGACATTTTAAATAAGTGTCATAGGTCAAGCCGAATATCAAAAATGGCCAAAATCAACTTTGTCAGTGATTTTTTGTAGTCCCGTATTATTTTTTAAAACGGATAGCATTGGAGCAACTATTTGGGTATATCCATGCTTTTTTCAGATTTTTAGCTTCGAAATGGAAGTGTCCAGAAAGTAAGGCAACCTATATGATCAATTATTTACTTCAATGTAGGTATCAATTCCAAAATTTTAGTTAAAGATTTTTTCGCAAAAGATTTACAATTGTGATTAAGTTATCAATAATTAAATTTTCCAAGCAATTTGTAATTCAACTTAAATTACTTCAAAAAGACATTTCTAATTTAATTTAAATTACTTGGAGAAAGTAATTTTGAAAATGTAGTTTTTAAATCTTAGCACTCATCATTCATTTAAAAAAAAGTAATTTCCAATTCTGATACAATAATATTTTTAATTGTAATTTGTAACTCAGTTAAATATTTTGTTTACAAAATTTTTTTACACTTGGTAGGTAATCTGCGCATCCCTGATTGATTGGATTGAACTGTTACTAATTCCATTCATTTTTTTCAGGGCACACTAGCCGGATTGAATTTGTACAGCCTTCACTTTGACAAAGACATTTGGGAAGACCCGATGAATTTTCGCCCAGAACGATTCTTGGATGCCGAAAATAATATAATCAATGCGAATAAAGTCTTGGCTTTTGGCAGTGGCAAAAGAGTTTGTCCTGGAGAAGTGCATGCGAAATCCTCTTTGTTCATCTACTTTACGTCTCTTTTGCAAAGATATTCATTCACAACGACCCAAGAGCAGCCAAATCCTTCAACCAAACCTATCGTAGGATTCACTTTGTCCCCACAAGAATACCAACTGAATTTGAAACAAAGATAAACTCAGCACATTATTCTCCGGACTCATTACATTTCTGCACCAGTACATGAAAAGCTCCCAAAAATCCAAAATAAAATCATTATGTTAAATAATTATTCGCCAAGCCTACTTTTCTTAATTTCGACCTGTTAAAGTTAAGCTAAACACTTGAAACTATGCACGAATAAGCTTCAACTAAATGTGAGCTAATCCCACGTTTTAGATTTTTAAGGTCAAAATTTTTTAAAAAAAAACTGAAAATAACACGTCGAAAAAAAGTCACTGGATAATTGTTTTTGAACTCCGAAGTAATTTTCATTTGATGCTAATATTTATTACCAGAAGAACAAGCTATCACATGCCCGTGTGCGATTTTTTCTGGCGCCACAGGAATTTTTTGAAAAACAGACTTTAGAGGTCAAAATCGCCGCCAAGGTCAAAATCAAAAAGTTAAGTATACCAAAGCATAATTAAGGTCCCAGTATGCGTTTGTATATTTTATTTTTTGATTTTGACCTTGGCGGCCATTTTGACCTCTAAAGTCCCTTTTTTTCAAAAAATTAAAAAAGTAAAAGGAGATCAAGAATTTCTAGCTGTTTTTTCTTAAAATCCACCGGCTCTGAGGGAAAACCTCCCAGTGCCTCCCACTGCCTGAGGGAAAAGGTAATAAAGGGTGACTGAAAATTTGTAAAAACGGAAACCCCATAAAAATTCAACATACAGATTTTCAGCAACCCTTTATCGCCTTTTCCCTCAGAAAGTGGGAGGTACTGGGGGTTTTTTTTTCCCATAGCCGGTGGATTTTAAGAAAATATAGCAAGAAATTATTGATATCTTTTTAGTTAGTGTGACACTCCGTACTGAGTAATCTCTGAACAGTTGTATCGGTTGTAAAAATTTAGTCCAAAATAGTCTGCATTGTGCAAAATTCATTTGTCAGAAATTTAGCAAATGTTTTTTATTCTTCATTTGAAAACGTGATTGTCAAAAACTTAATGTTACTTATACATCTGTATCGCTAGTTCTGGCTTTTTATCTAGCCCGAATTCAGTTGTGACAAAAAAATCTGTCTAAAATCCAAGCGGCAAAGGTTCAAGCCCGGGTCACTCCAAAATCCTTCTACTTTTTGCATCTTGTTTTCATGAAATACTGTACTTAGATATACGTGTAATATTCATAAGTAAATATTAAATGCACATCAAGTGTAATGTTGCATGAAAACAAGATGCAAAAAGTAGAAGGGTTTTAGGGTGACTGGGCTTGAACCTCTGGCGCTTGGATTTTAGACAGATTTTTTGTCAAAACTGAATTCGGGTTAAAAAGTTTTTGTCCCCTGTGCAAATAAAAAGCCAGAACTAGCGGTATAAGTAACTAAAGGATGTGCCATATACACTTAGACTGCGTTTTCTTACGAATAATTCGTTAAAATGTAAATTTTTTGGAAAAACGAATTTACTTTCTAAAACTACATTTCGTTAGCTCAATTTTGGTGTATAATACTTGATTTTTTATGCTGGATCAACGTGAAAAATTTGCACTGTATTTTTGATGAAAATCTCTGAAAAGTCGTGATCATCACGAATTATGAGACATACGTTCCAGTGGACTTATAAAATGTTCCGAAAACGGATTTGGATTATAGTTCCAACTCTTCTAAATTATGCTAGGTAGAAAAAATAACGAAAAAAATTTAATTCCGCAAAATACACAGCATCTGGAAATGCATATGGCGTTTCGGATGCGGTGGTTATCGAAGGCAATATCAACCAAGATGAGCATTTTAAAAATTGTACCAAAGGTGGGTTTGAAACCTTCATCAATAAGCTTCATAAAAATTACAACATTTTATTTTGACTGGAACTTACAACTCGATACCACTTAAAGAAAGTTAAAATTACCCATATGAAAAAAAAATTGGTTTTGTGCCAAATGATGCTAACCCTTCTAATTTCTCACAACTACATTGTATCAGATTGTTTTGGGCATATTTTAAAGCTTAATACTCAAGCTTCAATATAGGCCATAAATCAGTAAAAAAAAAAATTCAAAGGGATATGGAAGAAATTCGGATAACAAGTTGGGGAAACTTCCGAAAACGATGCCATGAAAAATGTCAAAAACAAAATCGAATTACTAGCCACAGGAGTGATGAAATCTTTGAATGTTAATTATATCTTAAAGTGAACTAGTTTATACCCCACAAATGCAAAAAGTTTTAAATTTCATAAATCATTTTAATTTTTACAAGCATTTTTTCACGCAGTCTAAGTGTATATGGCACATCCTTTATAATGGCGAAAATTCCAAAACAACTACTGGATTGAAATCCAAATTTGTTTAAACTGTATTCTGAAAAAAATAGATAAAGTTCCCTGCTTAGTAATCTGAGTAGTAGGAAGTCAAAAATGTTCGCAAAACTTTTAACAAATCAAGTATTAAACATACTCTAATTCACTAAATAGCAGAAATTAAAAATTAAAAAATGAAATGCCGAGAAAAAATTTGGTGTTTTAAAATAGGTACAGCTTCAACATGTTCAAAATATCAAATTTCAAATTAACCAAACAAATGATTCTACAATGTTTTGGATCACATCGAACTCATTTTTTCCAAACATCTCTTAATTTGGTCTAGTTAATGACAAAAATCAGCATATTCAAATCCACATGAAAATTACGCGTCTGATGTACATAACATAAAATGGATGATACTTCGATTTCTTCACCTAACTTTAGTAGTAGGTTCTTAAATAAATCCAGCAAACTTCATTTAACAAAAACTCAACTTCACATAAGCGCTAATTTGCTTAGACTTTTTAATTAATACTTTAAACTTGA
This sequence comes from Vertagopus arboreus, assembly GCA_034698485.1. Taxonomy (NCBI): domain Eukaryota; kingdom Metazoa; phylum Arthropoda; class Collembola; order Entomobryomorpha; family Isotomidae; genus Vertagopus; species Vertagopus arboreus. Next base: position 9,476 of record JAQGBQ010000960.1, read on the forward strand.
ACCAATGCGGATAATTTTGTTTATTCTTATGAAGTTCAGGACTAGTAATTGAACTATTAAAACTGACAAAAGTGTACCCAAGTGCAAACTTTTATTTTTAACAAAAAACCTGTTAAAAAGATATACAAGTTGTTTTTGTTATTGTAAATCCACATCTTTTCGAAGCATCCCTTTTGATTTTTTCAGGTCCAAGTTCCGACCTCGAAACCATCTCATCAGGAATGAATTGACTTTTTGATCGCCAGTTATCAAAATGTGGTTTAAAAAATGTATCAAAGGTGGATTGTGAATCTTGATGAATAAGTTTATTACAAATTGCAACATTTTATTTTGGCTTTACCTTGTAAGCCACCGCTAAAGCTATAAAAAAAACTTGATGAGAACAATATCAATTTTATTTAAAAAGATGCTAATTATCCTCATTTCCTCCAATTCCATCCGATTAAATTCTTCTGAGCACATTTTAAAGTCCAATGCTTTAGCTTTAAGTGCGACTCATTTAAAATATTCAAGGAAAATTGGTAAAAATGACAATAGAAGTTGGGAAAATTTGCAGAGAAAAAATTTAATTACTAACTAAGGAGGAAGAAGAATGGTATGATGTTGACTAAATCTTAAAGCTACCTAATTGGTGAACTACACATGCAAAAAGTTTTCAATTTAAAAAAAACAGTTTTATTTTTACAGTCATTTGTTGGAAGTTGTGCCAACCTATATGCGACATGGTTTAGGTACTGGCCTATTTGCTTGAATAACATTTAGTTGACAAATTACAAATGTTTAAAATGTTAAGTAAGTTGATTTTATTTCAGAAATGGTCCCAAACTGGGTGTGATCTGGTTGAATTGAAATCAGTGATTTAACTGGCGATCAAACTGGTCGAGCAACTTTTCCCAGGAGTTTTCTATGATGCAAATATTTCTATTTGATTTAAACTATTCCTGGGTTAGTAAGGATAAGGAAAAAAAACATCCGACCGGCTTTTGTTTGCAAGAAAACTAGAAGTCAGAAAATGTTCGCTGTTTTGGAAATAAGTGTAAGAAAAAACGTGCAAAAAATGTTCATAAATTAAATGACAAACGCATCGTATGTAGAAAAATGAAATCACATTTATGCTTATCATGAAATCATAAAAACGTTAAAATTTTAAAAATAAATTATGAAATATGGATTTTTTTAACACAATCTGGATTACTAATCAGTGCTACCCTTGGCTCGAAAAGTCTAAATTTGTAAACCTCTAGCTGAATTCCGATAAATATTTACGACAAGACTTTTTAACCTTAATTATCAAATTACCATGAACTGTGTTTAAGTGTATAACGGGCTTTGATACATTTGCAGGTTTATACCAAAGAAAAGAATATATCTCGGCCTGGTGTATGTGGGACAGCCTTTAGTTGCTCATGCCAATTTATAATTTAAACTTGAACCAAGGACAATATTTTTTTATTTGAATACATGAAGGTCAACACTGGTAGTGAAACTATTGCAACTCACCAGTTAATGAACACGTGCAAACTTTTATTTAAAAAATCGAAAGTAATAAAAACCTGTTCGACTTAATAGAATAATTATAAATTGTTTTTTTTATTGCTTGCTAGAATTTAGCCCGGTTCCAAGAAGCCTGGAGATAACCAGAGAGACCATCGATTATCTTCGACATATGTAATATCCAAATCTCATTCAGTTCGCACCAATTAACTATCTCAAATATTCTGACACGCCGTGCCTGTCATGCTGGTGCCATGCTCATGTCGAAAATTTTCATAGATCAACATGCCATGCTGGCTTTAAAAACCAACTTTAAAGAGAGCATGGCATGCTCATGCCGTGTTTCATGTTGAGAATTAAAATTAGCTGGGCATGCCTCTGTTATGTTTCTCGTGTTTGTTCCAGGTCTCTTGTGGAGCATTGTAAAACCAATTTAAACTTTGTTGATATAGTGCGGGAGGTTAAGAAAAAAGTGGACCGGCTGCCTCAAAGTTTAAAAGTATATGAAGTTTCGAAAAAGTCGACTGGTTGTCTGGAAGTTCTAACAACTGCGCTGAGTGGCAACGCAAACTCCTACTGCGCTTGTCATGCATGGATCACAGAGTCACGCTGGGATATTATATATATAGATGATGGTCTGGATCGTATTAACGTGTTTGCACAAAAACCGTGTTTTGCCCCCGCCACGCCTCCGGGGGGAAAACATTTTGCACATTGAATTCGTCTTATCAATCAATTTAAAATGCTATATCACTTGCCCTATGGTGTCATTTAAAACAACTTTGTGACCTTTGACCTCCCCCCCCCCCTGGATGAAGACATTGCTTATCTTCGAACTCATCCATCCCAGGGACCTCATAAACCGATATCCAAAAACAGAATTTGAAAACGTTGACGAGTTCGAGAGCTAGAGCGGAGAAAGACGGACAGACAGACGGACGGACATAGCGTTCCCATAATGGGGTTCCCCCCGTAATAAATTGTCAATAAAATTACAATTACCTTCCGATCTTCGAGATGTTTTTGTTCGTAAAAACGATGATTCGATGGATTGTCAAAACACGTCTCAGAGATTGACCCAAAACGAGAGCTTGAACCACTTGAGCATCGTCCAAAGCCAGAGTGACCCAAGTCCTTTCTTTCAACAATTGTTTTGGTACCACTAATTAAAATTAATTATAAAATTAGCAATAATTTGCAATAATTAGAATTAAAATAATAAAGCTCAATAAATTTTAAATCATTTTATAACTGCAAAGACAGATTAAAAATTGAACTACATATGTAAGTTTTACAAAAGAAATAAACAGAGTATGCAGAGTTTAAAATAAATTTGGTAGCAATAGAATTTCTTATGTCATTTCATATAGCAATTAAATGGTAAAAAGCTAAAACACAAAATAAATGGTAGGTTAATAATAAATTAATTAAATGATGTTGTTCAAACTCACTATTTTTTAAATAACATTTATTTAAAAGCTTAATAAAAATTTAAATACTCTCTGCTCCTTTGATTTTTTTAAAATCCAGCAATTAAATTCATAAACTCAAGTAAAATGAAATCCTTACCACCCATATTGCCTTTTCTTCACGGTTAAATAACCAAAGTTCAAAACTCACAAAAACCGAACAAAGATTTAAGATGCTTAAAATTTTAAGATTTGGAGAAACTTTCAAGAGATTATTAGAGGGGAGGTCAAAAACTCGACTAAAACTTATTTGTCAAGCGAACCCCCTATTTATAATTTTAGATGCATTCGATCGGACCACCCCATCTTGACTTGTCATAACTTTTTTTTACAAATTAAATGAACAGGAAAACACAAGCTTAGAAAAATCCTTAAACATGTTTCTACTCTATGAGAATTTTTTGAAGAATGATTCTAAGATTTGACATAGTTAAGGACAGGAGTTATATTTTTCAACAAATTCCAGATTTGTATTAACATAATTCTCAGAAAGTAATGGTATGTAGATAAATATGTTACGGAAATATGGACAGGACATAATCCTGAAAATTCAATTAGTGCAGAAACGGGTTCGTTCCATGTGAGAATAATTATTTCTAGCTAATCCTGAACTTTGAACCCTTTACTATATTTACAACATACGCACCAGAGACCTAGAGTCACTTTGTGGCCCAGCCTTTTCTTAATTTCTATAACTAATATGTAAAGCAATTATTTTTTGCTATGTTTTGCTTTAAAGAACATACAATTTTCAAAATAAAAATCCTAATTTTTTAGTAACGTTGGAATATTTAAGGGTTTTCAGAATTCGTCCAATTCAGAATTTGAGTCGTCAAAATAAGATTGTTATTTCTTGAAATTTATTGGCTAAGAACAGCTCAAAACTATTAGATAAAAAATTAAGGTAAAAAAACCTTGATCGAATTACAAATAATTAAAAAAAAGTAATTTATCAGATAGTTTTTTTTAAAATCCATTACTTCGTTTATTCATTTATTAAACATTATAACAAATTATAATATAGTATATTGTAGGAACATTATAAGCTACGAAATAATATTATTATCATAGCAAAGCAATAACGAATAACCTATGAGCAACAGCAGAGTACTAGTTTTTTTATTTTTATTAATTTTACACATTCCACTAACGAATTAATCAACGTGTCAAGAAATAATGAAGTGATTGTACATTTTTAATAACTATAACACTACATTTTTCTCATACCATAAAATTTGTGACGCCTGAGCTTAAAAACATTAGGTCAGCCGATACTCGGATCAAAAAGAAGATAAGTAGACAAGGACAATTAAAAACATTTTGAGGATATGAGAATGACGTCAAAAAACCAATGGAAAGTACAAATTCCACTATTCACGATCGTAAGAATTATATAACTAAAGTTCCTTGGTCTTGACTGTAGGACTTTGTATGACCACATAAATATTCTTATAGTTGGTGTTACAGTTGAAATAACACGATTGTACCTCTATATTTAAAGTTAAAAATACATTGTGCATTTGTCTTATCTTTAGTATTAATATTCGTAATGTAGGACTTTATGAACCTTTTGCAGTATTATTTTTAAATTAAATTCAATCCTTCTTCTTCTCTTACTATGCACGCATCAAGCTTTTAGCAGTTTAATTTTTAAACTCCACAGCTTATTGTATATGATAGTGAAACTGAGATTTATACTTTTTTGCAATATTTAAAACATTTTACCAGTTTTAAAAATAATTTTGAACTTTTGGGTATTTAGTACAATAGTTGAATTGAAAAACTATCTACATATACATATCTATTCTGGATACTGCGACCGGTAAAAAAATGATTTTGTAGCTTTTTTTTACCTATCGTTTTACCATTAAGTCACAGAGGTCAAGTATTTAAGTGTTTATTTTACAGTGAGAAATATCTGATTTCTTGGTATATTATATGTTCGGGTTATATTTGTGGAGACCGTTTGAATCTTCTAGAGGTCAATGGGTCAAGTTACTGGGTTGGCGCAGTAATAAATAGGATCCGAACATCATTATGCACAACATAAAAAAATTAGAAAAATCCGTGGAAATCCATTCACTCCGTGCCATTTCC
>JAQGBQ010000961.1:0-14534 GCA_034698485.1 Vertagopus arboreus
CAAAGAAGTGTTAAAATGTCTATAGCTGAATTCTTACTGAGCTTTGTGAAATTTCTGTTGAGTTATTGCACAAGTTCTTTAGTCGTGAGTATTCAAAACATGTTTCAAAAGCTCTAATTTTAGTCTGTTTAAACTTACAACACAAATAATATACAATTTTCTGCGAAAAATGTATCCGATACCTACGAAATTCCCCATAATTAAAGTTTATATAAGCACTCGATTATGAAATTTTCTTGCGATTAATATAAGGTTTATCCAACCTCAAAATGTTAACATTAGACAAGGAAACATTTAAAACTCTCAACAATCCATAAGCTAAGTATATTGTTGAAGGAAGTATTTAATTTTTATTCACACCTTGTCCTCGCCACTTGAAAACACCAATCACCAAACAGACTGTGGTTAAAATAATTATAACGTTTTGAACTATTGTTGTCGTTCTAGTATATTTTAGCCTTTTAGCTATACATTGTATTAGTAGAATTTGGGAACCATGCCATTAATTTATTTTTCCTAACTGCGTCATTTTATTCTCAACAAAGAAAAATGCTTATCACAAGTAAGATTACAATGAAAACATGTGGATTTAGCTGTGTCATTATTATAACTATAGTTGCCATAAAATGTTTAAACCAAGTTATGAATTCGGCCTATAGTTCCAAATCTGTCAAATGACCTGCAGCCTGAAAAAAAAAATTGGACCGAAATTCCATTTTTGGTGAGCGATTGAAAATGACAATTTGCACGATTTTCAAACTTTCCAATTTTTTTTCGCATGGTTAATGTGAATTAGGGCCGCTAATATTTTCACCATAATGTTTTTATACGTAGGAGAAACAGCTAAAAAAAATTCAAGTGATTCTGGAATTACTCGTTCCCTGATATCTCTTGTGAGTTAACTTATAACCTTTAAGTCTGTTGTATAAGATGTTTGCAATCCATTTAAGCATAAATATTTTATTAGTGTAGGTTTTGATCTAGTAACTTGTCTGACAGTTGCGTGTTTTCAAAGTCAAAAAATATAATATTCCGTCTCTCTCTAAAATATTTAATCGATATATCATACTGAAGGTTTCTGGATCGATTTATTCAATTTTTTTCAACCTATTTTACAGAATAAGCATATGAAATGAAAAAATCATAAAAAAGTTATGTCAACCTCTAATGACTTTCAACTTTATCAAGCATTAAAAAAGTTACAAACGTATTTTTTAAAATTTCAATGTTTTGATTCCAAGCGAACTGCCTGCAAAAAATTCAAGAAATAGTTTGGAAAGGCTTTACGCAATGCAATATAATTCCTGCAACTCAATGAGGAAGAACAAAGACTGTAAATAAATATAAATAGCATTCTTGTTGTTCTTTACTGTTGATTTTAGTTATTTTTAATGCAACGCAAGGGTTAAGGTGATTCGCATTTTCGTCGGTCGACTTCAGTTAATTTTTGTCGGTTTATTTCTATATACAACAGTATCCAAGGCACAATCAAACCCACCGCCGTATGATATATTTGGGTCAGGTTGGGCTCAAACTACGCGTTGGTTTTCTGCAAATAAATTATTTTTACCTCTACGAAATTTTATACAGTACGCTTATATTTAACTCATTTGATTGCTTAAATAATTGGAGACTCATAAGACCTGACAATAATTTTGACATAAAATCTTTTTTGAAATGTGCCATCACTGATAAACAGCTTAACAAAATAGAATAAATCGATATATAAACGTACTAGGAGTAAAAGCCCCGCGAAGCGGGGCTAAATTAAAGGTCAGAGGTCACGAAAGCATTTTTGAGACTCTATCAGAATGTCCACATATACTTTAAAGCAACGGTTAAAAAGAGCGCTAGCTTTGTTCAAAACCAAGCAATTGGCCACAGAGCAGCCTATAGTAGCTGGAAGCGATCGGCTGTTCTGTGGCATTTGACCTTGTTTTGACATATTTCAAGGTCAGAGATCAATATTTTGTAAAGCATTATAATTGGAACACTCCCAAATCAACACCAACTCAAAACCAAATCCTTGATGAGCTTGTTGTAATGAGCTATTAAGATTGAAAATCGGATGTGTGGTTAAGGAGGAGTAGAAGATGACAGACACACACACACGATATCAGGATAAATCCGGACCGAATATTTTCCGGCCCTTGCATTCTCCGGCTTATGCGATCTCCGGCTCATGTCTTTTGCATCTTTTGTACATACCGATAAGGCCAATAATGGAATTTTGACTCTGCTTAGTCCTTGAAGATTTCGGGAATGATGGGCCGAAAAATGTGCCCACTCTGCCCCAGAGATTTCCCCAAATCCACACAAAGACAAACATTTCTTTTTTCGATTATATATAAGGATAAATACGTACTGTTTATGATAAGGTATGAATGTTTAAATTAAATAAATTCTAGGATTGTAGGAGTATTTTTTAGCATACGCGATTTATTTATTTGATAAGAACAACCTGAGATCCCTAGTACGTTCTTGATAGCATACGTCCTAACGGCCCCTTATATTTAAGCCAAATGAAAGGTGACATCTTATTAATCCTACATAATTTATAACCAATTTTATCCTCGTTGAAATTAAGACATTTATAACTATGAAATTGTAGTTTAGCACATTTAATAAGCTCATGTATATGTGTTGTAAGGCTGCATGAGCGAACAACGAGCAACCAATAACATCGAGATTATTATTATGATTTCTAATGAGAAACGGTCAAAAGCAAATTGACCATAGAATCTGCGTACTGCTTCATGAAGTCGAGAAAGAACAGCCGATCTACAAACAAAAAAGGCATTCCGGTTTTGAGTCGAATGATCCACAACGATTTAAGAGTTTTTGCTGTGATTGTCTTTCGTCGATGAGTACATCTCAGCGCCACAATGAACTTTTCCGACTTCTCAGATAATAGCAGGTACAGTGTGACTGCAACGTATGTAAAGAAAATCGTTGACATAACGGCACAGATCAACATAGTTGTGATGACAAAGTCAATTTTGTCTCTGAATCGCATCAAAGCAAACCCACTTGGAATGGCGATGCCCATCATAGCCCCGAACATTACCGCCAGCATCCAATTCCCATATATTATATGAAAATGTTGGTTCATCACCTAATTAAAATAATTTCTTTGTTACATAAAGGTAATATTTCTCAAAATCTCAGCACTTATGTATACATTGTGTATACTATTCTGTACGTAAGTTGACTTTGTAAAGAATAAATGTGTTAAAACCCGCCCTCTACTATTAACAGAACAGATGGAGTCAAACAGCATGATTCAAATTTTTGAATTATTTTTTTAATTGTTCCAAGTTTAAATTATTTCTGATTCACTGACATTTATCTTTTATAAACAAGTTGGATGGGATCACCGTAAAATATTTTACGTATAAGGAGATTCTATTTGAGAGTATTTGAGGCTACCTTGCGTTACTGAAATGTAAGTTAAACATGTTTCATACCTGCAGCATTTTGTAGACCCTGATTCCCTGTTTGTCTTCAAAATTTCCCAATAAAGTCGTTCGAAATATTCTTCCTGGCCTTTCCTCCAATCGTTTCTGACCTTGAATGGTTCTCCCTTCATACGGGTCAAGTGGTTCGACGCAAGTCAGCCAAAAGAGAGTCGACTGTACGTAAAACATAGGAATGATCAAGTAGAGGATCATGATGTTAGAAATCTGCAAGGCTTCAAACGTCACAAGAAGCGTTGGTAGGAGCCATATCACTTGAAAAGATGGTTGAACTCCAGCCAGAGATTTGAGTAACCGGTTTAGAGGATCATGTTCATTCATGAATGCAAATCCAAACACCAATGGCAGAAATGCTGACACAGCCAGTACAAAGCACATTAGCATCTCGATCACCAAGATTTGCAGTTTCAATTTTTTGTTCTTCAGCTTCCAGATTTTGAACTGGCCTATCATTAAAATCATAAATTGAGAAAACAAAGCTTTAAAAAAATTATTAGCTCGCCATTGAAAATGGAATTCGAGCTTATGAAGTGCCGCTGTCCGTCCGTCTGTCCGTCCGACCATTTTAAGTATAAGTACATACAAATAGAGTCATTTTGGAATCAATAGAAGCAGATTGATTTTTTGAACATTTGTTATATATTGTAAATACATATGCTTGGAAGCCATTTAAAATTTCAAAATGTACTAAACATCTTATTAGGTCAAACAACCTGATTAATTTCTTTTTTTTTGAAATTAACAAAAAAATGATTCTTTAAACATTTTTTTATATTGTAAATACATATGATTGGAAGCCATTTAAAATTTCAAAATGTACCAACAATTTGATTCGATCAAACAACCAGATTAGTTTAATAGTTCAAACAAATTTAAATTTGGCGACAACCAACGACCAACATGGCCGGCTTGCCCGGCCATGTTGGTTTTACAGTATTCCTTTTATTTATCAAGAATGATTTTAGAACCCAAAGGTATGTAAAAAAAACTATTGCGTTTGAGCTCAATAATTCATACAACCTTCCAGTTTAATTTAATAATTTAGTGTCTCTCGTTTCACGGCGAGCTCTTTTCAACGTGTTACTACGTTTTATTTAATTCATTCGTCAAATATTCTATTTTGTTTAGTACATTGGGAAAAACCTACAATACAGAACTATGCACAAAACTGAGTTGAACTATTTGTATTAGTTGGTCATTACAGCATTTGGTTACATATCTAATGTGAACCCATCGTGAAATCTAACTTTTTATTCAATATTGTACAATCATGAGTAGAATTTGAAAACCCGACTTTTTTAATCCTTGTGGCTTGCCAAATACGTTGCATTCGTTTAACAATCAAGGACCATTGTACTCATTTTTAGATCACAAACAAACAGAATCTACCCACATTCTTAGCCCACACGGGTCAACACCTCAACGGGTTAAATATGTATATCTATCCAAGAATCTGCCAGCATCCTACCCAAAATTACTTCGAAGAATTGCAGGATTTGCTGGCAGGGCTGTAGGAATTTCTATAGGATACCCTAGCAGATTTTATCTTTCATATTTAATATGTTCAAATGATTTTAATGCATAACTTACACTGTAAGATCGAATCCAGACGAACAAGCTGTTGATACATCGCTGTGAAATCGTCTCTCTGGTCAACCGTAATCTTCATTAAGACTAACACCAATGATAATGTTGCGGCGTAAAGAACATCCGCAAATATTGACACGACATTAACATTTTCAACCCAAATGTATGAGATCATATCAACACTACATCCGACTGCATATGCTAACAAGTAGAGGAAGGAACATATCCACAAATTATATTGAACTTTACCCGAAGGTTTTAAAGTCGCAGTTTTTGAATCCCAGTTTACAGGAGTAGAAATAAAAATATCTGCAACTTTTTGGCGCAGACTGAACAACAGGATCATTCGTTTTGTTATCATCGTACTCCAACAATTGGAAAACGGAGTTCAACGATACGATTTATTTTATGAAACTAATATTTTTAATATATATAACCATGTTGAGTGAGTACTAAAAAGCAACTGTAATTGTGTAGAATTTTTTTTGTCTAACTGTCTGGAAAAAAACTATTTCGTAATGTCAACGATTCAAGCTTTTATATGAAACGTCGTCAATTTCGTAACCCATAAATGAAATGTAATAACCTATGTACCTTGAAAGTTGGACTGTTGTTTGATGAAATGAAGTACCGTTTGAATAGCCGCTCGTATATACGATATGGAACGATCAGTCTTAAGTCGATAGATTACTTATTATTTTTTTTATTCCTGGTATTGCTACGAGAATAAAGCGAATATGCAAAAGAATAAAAACAATACTGAATTAAGACATTACATGTAGTACCAAGGTATTAACTTTAGTTAGAGAAAAATATAATTTCTTTAGTATTACGAAGAGAAGAAAAATGCCAGCAATATAAATGACGAGTAACAATATAAACAATACAAACGATGGCAGTCGTGAATGCCGATTGCCGAATTTAACTCATCTAGGTCAAAAATGGTTAAAAATTCTATGCTTTTCAGAACAAAGATCGGGATTAAATAACGATGTATAAAATCCAAAGCTCGTGGACCTATTGAGTTTTTTGTTAAATGAATTTTGAATAATTAGACACAGCAGGAAACTCATTGTAAAAATTTTAGTAACAGGCTTTATTATTATAATTAACTGGAATCAAGAATAAATTACTCATTCCAACAGACGTACCTTATTAAGCTAAAAAACAGACAGCTTCATACGTTTGATCTACAATCCCTATAATTTTGACGTAGTCGTAAAACAAATCTGAGATAAACCTTCAGCCAAAATATAAAACGTTTCATTATCTTGCGAAATAGAAAAATGGGAAACTTATCAAAAATTAATTTCTTGTAAATGTTGTAGAGTCATTCAAAACACCTTAATAGTTAGTCTTACGTTCACAACTGTTTCAAGTGCATGGATACATTCACCCAAGTGTATTGTATCACACTTATTGAAATATATTGATATGTAGATATTCATGCTGACTCCAGTGGTAGCAAATTAACATGAAGTGGGATAACTGCCACAAGAAATGACAATAAGCACCTTGCAAACAATGCAATAAACGTATTAAAGATTCAACGACTATTTAGTATTAGTTTCTTCACAAAGGACATGGCACAAAGTAGACGGGTTTTGGCTTTCTATGGATTTTGCCAATTTTTTTATGTTGTGCATTAGGATACAATCCTATATACTTGACCTCTGTGACCTAAGGGTTAAGCGCTGGGTCAAGAAAACAACAAAAAAAGTTTTTCTTTAGTTCCTTTAGATTGCGTAGATACCGCCACCAATTCACAAAATATTTCATGACCAGTTTTCTAGTATATTATGTGTAGTTTTTAGGGACCTTTTAACTTTTCTGGAGGTCACTGAGGTCAAGTTAGAGGGTCGGCGCAATACTAAAGAATGATGACATTAATAGTGTGCACAACATATAAAAAATTGGAAAAATCAGTGGAAAGGAAAAATTAAATCGTTATTTTGTGCTTTTTGCTTGACGTCAAAAATACTGTTAAAATGGGGCAAGCTGATTACTAACGTTTACGAAATTACCTACAAAAAATAGTTTGATGAATTTTAATATAAAATTGCTACTGTATTAACAAGAACCGAAATTGAATTCCCCACTCGCAGCTCCAATGATCATTTTAGCCTCTTAAAATTAAAAAAAACATTCAAATTGAAGTTAATTAAGTTAAATTGGAATTTACAGTTTACATAGAATTTTCTCCAAACGTTTCCGACTTTAAACAGCTCTTCCTTTATAAGGGACAAGGAGTTCGAAGCACGACAACCAGTACAAGGTTCATAAATCCTTATTTACTCACTTTTCAAAGTAGTTTTAAAAATGCAATTTTCGTCAATGATTTTTTTTGCTCGATATGTGCTCCACAGTTTTGGCTAATAGCCCTCAATCTTCGTTTCCATGAACTGCAAATTTTTGGATATTTTCAACAGTTATGTTGTTCCATTCGTCTTTCCCTAGTTTCCAGATTGTAGTTTTTTTTAAGCTTCTAATTTTTTTGTAGCAAGCCAAATGCGCAAAAATCCATGAAATCTATTTCATAGGCTTTCATGGGTATCTCTTTGTTTGGTATGATTTTTATTAATGTTTTCGACACACTGGACCGTTTTCCAGACATCTTCAAAAATTCCGCTTCGTGTGGAATAGACACTTGGTTAAGCTCTCCAAAATACTGTTTGTGGAAGTTTAACTTCCAATTTTTTTTAAAAACCGTTGACAATAAACTATTACACTTAGAGTATTTAAGCTATATAAATATCTAGAGGAGACAGCCCCATGTTAAATTAATTACAAAAATGAAGCTCAGAGCTGAATTAGCTGGGGTACCAACAAGTCATGGAAACCGAAATTGCAATTTTTTTACCCGTTATTCATAAACAAATCTTACAAAAGCCATTAAAAATACGAGTTCAATTTTATTTTAATCACCTTAATATTCATTATTCATTGAAATTTCTAAAAAGACAACAAAATAAAATTATGAACAATTTACATGAAGCAATGAATTACAATTTATGATTAGTTAGAATTTTTTAAATATATAAAAAAATGAAAAATAGTAGAAAAATATACGCAATTTTAGCTTTATTTTTTATTTTGAAACTTCAACAATATTAGAGCTATTAAATTTCATGAAATTTCCCATTCCATTTTTTGCTTGAAATTTCACTTGCCAACATTGCAAATGAATGACCACCTAGAAGCAACCATTAAAATAAGCTATGCATGTAGAATATTTACATTTATGAGCATTTAAACTAACAAAATACCGAAAATTAAACCTCAATTTACGATAACATGATCATTTTCAGTTAGAAAAAAATTAATTCCGTAGGCTGTACCAAAAAATTTGAATTAATTTTGAAAGAATAATGGGTAAAAAAAAATTCCATTTCGGTTTCCATGACTCGTTGGTACCCCAGCTAATTCAGCTCCGAGCTTAATTTTTGTAATTAGTTTAACATGGGGCTGTCTCCTCTAGATATTTATATATGTTAAATACTCTAAGCTATTACAAGCTTTTATTGAGTTTTTGAAAAACTTGGATTTGTGGGAGGACCCCACGACCCATAAAGACCCCGTATACCATGAACGTATAACATTACTTTTCTAATTTTGAAGTACCAGATTCACAATTCAATTTTCTCGTATTCTGCGACAAAGGAGGGAACCTTGGTTATAATGGGAGCTGGGCCATGCTCCATTTAATTATTAACAAAATCTTGGGCCATAGTAAAAATCCCTTTAAAAAACCCTTGATGAACTCCTTGGTAACGAAAATATATGCATTAATATTAATCATAAAAAAATTTCCATGGTAAAATCGAAAAAACTCCGATACTTTCCAATACTAAAATCTTGCTAACTCCAATACTAGACTAATGTTAAAATTTTAATTATTCCAACACTCTCTAATGTTAATTTTTGGTCTTTTGAAGAATTGATAAAAAATAGTGTAACCATGAGATTTTTTATCTTTCGGATTGATTTCCACAAAATGGGTGGAAGGGCTCAACTTGCAACCCAACTTCAAAAAATTTTAAAGACTTATTCTACACGACAAATAAAAATTCATCGCTCTTGGATTTTGCAAACAAAAGTTATAGCCGATTCAATTGTAGTCTCATTTAAAGCCTATATAAAAACCCCTTTGGCAGATATTAAATATCCACATTTTCAAGATAGGGCTCAAATTTTTTTTCAATATTTCCAAAAACTACATTAGTTTATTCATAACATGCAAAAATTCCCATGTCTCTAAAATCATGCAAAATATGATTTTTGGGGTGGCCAAAATATCCCATAACCAAGGTACCCTCCTTTGTCTGGACCTTCTGCATTCCTGGTAGAAAAATAATTGTTTTTTCAAGTGAGACAAAAAAATTGGCTAAAACCTGCCAATCGCTTTTTACATAGGCTAATGCAGTCTTACTTCCGGTTCACGCTATGGGAACTTCTAATGCATGGACCACTGTCTTCCTTTTTATTTTTATAGTCCAATTTATTTTTTTTATTTTTCTATACAATATTGTGACCTGTTTGAAGTGGTATTGCGATGACCTTTTGGCTGGGGGTTGTCTTCAGAGGTCAAAAGGTCAATCTTATGAATCATAGCTTTTTTATCGTTTTAGAAGCTTGGAATGTTTTTGATGAAAGTAGTCATTCTTGTTTGGGTTATTGATAGTTTCCAATACTGTTGACTATCCTTTAAACATTAGATTGGTTTGTTTTTTGACCCGACGATTTGAACTTTTTTCGGATCGCTTTTTGTGAGAGTACACCCCTGGACCAGCTCATAAAAAGTATTTAACTTTGGAATTTAATTACTTCGCTGTCTTAAAACTTTCTCGACCCCATTTTTTAGGGTAGGTCACAACTATGTTTGAGATTGTGTTGTTAAAATTTGGTTATTGTGTTTTAACCATTTCAAAAGTTACAGTCTACTTTCAGTGAGTAAATAAGGATTTGTGAACCTTGTAGAACAAATGAAATAAAGTATGTAAATGTGCTAACCTATCTCATCACTTTTCTCTGATAAAAACCAGTACCTTTTAAATGTCAGTCAGTCGTCGATCGATCTGCCTGAGGCTGATGTATTTCAAATAAGCATTGTATTCTTCTTGTTGCTAAGAAAATGAAACGAATCCGCAAATAATAATTATCATTATGAAATTTAATACATAAAACGGATATTTATTTAGTTAACGAAGAATGTAATTTCTTTAATATTTTAGAGAGCAAATATAATTTTCTATCTAAAGATATGTTCAAAACCCATCGCAATGATTAATTTGTAAATAATGCTTAATAGTGATAGACCTAGTTGGTCTACTGACGCGATCATTTGCTCAAATTCAACGTAACTAAAAATTGAAAATCGGTTGGATGTTCCATGATATATAGATAAATTAAACAGTGGAATAAATTACAATTACTGCTGTTATGATTATGACATGGTACGCTCGACATATGCGGATCAAGAGGTAGAAGTACCAGTGAACTTTTTAAAGCCTTTTTGATACCTCCTGTAAGCCTTTTTTCTAATATGGATTTTTTTTTATTCTTGGCTTTTGAAACTATACTATTAGATTCTTGTGGAAATAAAATGTTGGTGGAGTTTTCCAGCCAAATAATGAGTTTTATTATAATTAGTTCGAATAATTTATATTGGTTGTCAAGTTATATAAGTTGTCAACTAAAACATTTTTTTTGAACGGGAAGTCACATCAAGATAGATATCAACTCAAATGACTCTTTCCAACATATGTTCTTGGATAGGTATGAAGTATAAAGAAAAGCTTGATAATACTTGATATCAATTTCTATGCCTCTGAAATAATGAAGGAATACTTGGTTGAATTAGCTTCAAAGTCATCTGAAAATGTACGTAAAATGTTGGCAGAGGCCTTCCAAGTTGTTCAAACCCAAGAATTTAAATATTTAGAATTAATTTAAAATTCATATTTTCATAGGGGAAAACCTTGCCTGTAGATAGATTAAATTATGAAAGAATACATAGATTATACTGTCGTTTTATAACTCTGGTAAATATTTTTTTACTGTCATGACGAAAAAACTTAGAACTTTTACAATCCGTCAATGTTATTGTATTATGGTTTAAGTTATATACATATTCACAAACTTTAAACTGTGGAAGAAATACGCTGGTTTCAAGCTTATCCAAGACGTCACATTTTATTATTATTATTATTATTAAGGAATTTCGATGTTGAAAATTTCTTACTTATAAAACAAACTTGTAAAACTTATCAAACTTATAAAATTTACTTCGGCTTAGAACTTTTGTATAACTTCAAGGAGAATATCAGCATCTTACAGGTACTATTAATTGAATATTCCTGACTTGTTGTGAAATATTTAATTCGGTTTACGTCAAAGACCAAAAGCTTAAAAAACAATATTTTATAAAACCTTTTTTGTCAGTTTAATCATATTATAGCAGTTGTTGTCTACATTCCAGTGAAATGTAGGGCAGAGAAGTCGTGCGATACTTGCAAAAAATCTTTTTAGTTTCTGTTTCGAGTGCATAAGGGATTCGCTAAAAGAAAAATCGGTCTTTGTTATTTTAAATCTGCTTAAACTAAAACTTAAACTGCAAAAATGGCAAGTTTAGGTGTCTTAAAATCAATAGACAAATACGCAAAACTGTATCAATGGATATATAGAATCGCCATTGAATGGAACGTCAAAGAACAAAAGATGGCATTCGAGTCAAAACATAAAGCATTATATGTGTGGTACCTTATAATTCAAGGAGCTGTAATTTTCACAACACTTTGTTCTGGTTATATTGTTGTAAAGCCCGTGTTTGTGAAAACAAATGATGATTTTCTTCTCTGGAAAATACTCTTTGTTGCTACTTGGGGATATTTGACAGGGTTAACAAACTTTTTTGCTTTTGTGATAGTTGCCCATGGAAAAGACATGGTTTTTACTTATAACAGTCTAATGGATGTCGTAACAAAATTCAACAAAGGCGAGTCATTTGCTTAAAAAAATATTTATTTGTAAATTAAATTTTCTGAATTTTAATCATTTTTAATTACAGAAAATAAAAGCCTGCTGAAAAATAAGAACAAAAAAGTCGATATTTTAGGAAACTTAATGATGGTTTACTTTCGTAGCTTACGTCCTATCGGAATTATTGTAGCACTCTTCAGTGTATATGAAGACATTGACCCTTTGTATCTCATAATATTGGAATTTGCACCTCGTAGTTTAAATGATATTTCTGTTACTTCAATTAGACTGTTTGTGTCAGCTCTATGCTTGACGGAAATAGTAAGGATGATATGTATCAGCATTATAATTAATATTGTATGCATTACAGTTGGAACCGATCTAATAAAAACACTGCTAATGTTCCACAATAGGTTAAACAAGGAAAAACTGATAGAATTGTTAAAAAAAATGCAAATTATGAGTAACCTAACCCAACCATTCACAGGTCCTTCGTTAGCAGTTGTGTTAGGAATCTGCTTTCAGATGTCTGTGCTCACAAACTTTTGTACGATTAAATTGAGTTCGGTTATTCCTATGCCTGTTTTTATTTTGTGTCCTTATCTCGTAATTGTCCTTCCGGTTATATTCTCGGTAATTATTTCTCAGACCAGCAAACTTTACGATTATTCGAGTCAATTACTTTGGGAGCTGAAAACAACTTCAAATAAACAAGGGAATTTAAAGATTCGGAAGTATTATTCAAGATTATTCAAATCTCTTCGACCGTTGGCAATTAGCGCGGAAATTAATGGATATCAACTGTTTATTTCAAAGCAGTCATTGAAACTGACTTACTACTACGCTGTTGTGGATTATACGATTAATGCACTTCTTTCTGTTCCGGTTGAAAAGCTGTTGTAAATATTTGACTAGAAAAATGTATGTATTCATTTGTAAGTTATTTATAACATTGTAAATAAAAATAAAAAACTAGAAACAATCATAAAAACTGAAGTCCATGTCTTTTGGCCCTGGTATGAAATGTGTGTTTATTTTCGTTTCATTCGAGTAAACTCTAATGTAGACTACAACCATACAATCATTATAAATTTTTACATTACGCTAGCTTGCAAGGGATGTCACGGAATGGACAATTCAGGAATCGTTTGAATTTTTTTACAGCTGATTCTAATGCTACCTACAACATTATGTGAAAAACAGTAGCGGCCTTTATTCACATTTTCTATGCGCCAAAAATTCGCAAAGTTAAAAAAAATCGTGCACATAGGAGTTCAAAATTTTAACAATTTTGTAATCACAAAGAGTTGCTTTCTTAAATAAAATTAAAATACGAACAATCTCAATTTTCTTCAAAATCATGCAATGTGTTTGAAGGATGGCACTAATATGCGAAAAATTGAAATAATGAAATTGTTGGTATTTTTATTTTATTTAAAAAACAACTCTTTGTTATTACAAAATTGCTAAAATTGGACAAAAATTTGGCTGTTAATTTTATTTGGCCGAATTGATTGGGTTACAAAATTAACCTACATTTTTTATGGCAATAATAATGGAAAGGGCATGAACGCGTCATCCAATAGAGCCTGAAATACATTACTCGATTGTTATTGTGGTTCGGCTATATTACTTAATAATGTATGTAGTTATCTATAAATTCAAATCAACAGTGTATTGAAATTTAAAAAACCTCGTAAGATAGTCAAACCAAACTACAATTTCAAGAAAATAAAACACTTTTCAATTAAACGCTTTCCAGTAGAAAATAATTCATATAACTGTCAGTTTGTATCAGTATTTGTCAAGTCTATCAAAACTGTATACCCAATCTATTGGTTAGGTTTGATAATAGAATTAGGACAATGTGGCAGGTAATTAATCTGTGTTAACTACAAACTGCTTTTGTGTCAGTGAATTAAAAAGACAGCATTAGGGCATGTGCAAATCTACGTACTCCAATCGCACCTCTGCAAATGTTTCACGCAAATATTGTTACTCACAGGTTGTCCGCTCAAGCAGAAATAAATAATATAACTGTTATTTAAAATTTGTGGTTTTAAAATACAATAAAATCTATATCCTGATATATTGTTTAAATTTGAAGTAGATATCTTAAAACTAAAAGCGCTACAAGCTTTGCTCTGCTCTATAAACTCTTTAAGCCCTAAAGGCAAACAGATATTCATCAGTGAGATTTAATGTAGTATGACTTAAAAATGGGGACAATACAATGTGTAATAAGTTTTTGTTTATTAGAAACTATACTAGTGTCAGTGATTGGAATACAGATCCCCAAAGTGCCGCATAAAATAGTCTGGGTAATAGATAATCTTAATGGTTGCCATATCAAACTAGTTTTTGACGAGCTGGATAACTTTGACCAGGGTTCGAAACCCCGACTTTCGAAAAACCCGGGGTTTTGGGTTTTTGGACTTTTTGGGGTTTTTGGTGTAATATGCAACAGGGCATAGAGCAAACTATTGTAAAGCT
>JAQGBQ010000962.1:0-14527 GCA_034698485.1 Vertagopus arboreus
TAAACCAAGTTCATTGTATTATTATGATGTTTTGATATCGGAAAGACAATAAAGGCACAAATCAAATCAAATCAAATAACCGTATACCAAACCATTTGCCATTTATTCGAATGCAAGGATTGGCAGTCATGGGAAATTACCTCACAGATTTTTTCAAACCGATGTAGTCATGGTATGTGAATAAACTTTCTATGCTAACATGTTAAAAAATATGTACTGAATTAATGTGTGCTTCTATAGACGACTGGTTAGACATTCGTGAAACAAAAATGAATATTTGTAGTCAACAGAGTCTTTCTATGTCAAAGGAATATGATGAAGATGAATATCTTTATGCATCATACCAATCTCGTAAGTCAGTATTTAAATTTATACATAAAAGGTTGTAATATGGTATGTAAATTGAGCTGCTTTATTTTACTTATTTTTAGCTGATTTCTACCATGACCCTTTGTCCAAGGTTATCAGTTCACTCTGCTTCTTTTTCTAGTTTTCATCTTGTTGATGAAAGTAAAATCAACTCAAGTAATTCCCTAAAGTGTAGTTTAATCAGGTTTAATTTCAATTAATTTCAATTCATGAATATTTAATTCAATGTTTTATTTTCTAAATTAAGATTTGTAAACTTTTAAAATAGAATCAGTTTTTGTTCGACATAAGCAACATTTTTTTAATGGAAGCAGAACAAGTCATGCAAGTACTTAAATGTAAGCATGGTAATAACACATGATCAGCTTCAGCTTGATAACATATTTTACATGTTATTCCATCAATATGTTGTTTTATACTTAATAAAATAAGTCAGGTTTCTTTTAAAGGTTAATAATAATAATAAAAAAATGACTATTCACCATCTCGAGTTATGATGTATTCATTATTATCAGTTGCAACTTCAAGGTTCTCAAGTTTTTCTGATAGCAAAACAAAGTTGGTATTTCTTTCTTCATATAAAGTTGGATTAGTTGCTTAGCTAGTAACATATAGGGGCAACGTCTTGAAGCCAGGGCATGCTCAATCCA
Organism: Vertagopus arboreus; assembly: GCA_034698485.1. Classification (NCBI taxonomy): domain Eukaryota; kingdom Metazoa; phylum Arthropoda; class Collembola; order Entomobryomorpha; family Isotomidae; genus Vertagopus; species Vertagopus arboreus. Next base: position 1,020 of record JAQGBQ010000962.1, read on the forward strand.
TGGGTTAGATTCAGCTATCCAATTTTTTATTCGAATTCCGCAATAGTAACAACAAAGTTCATCATCGATTCCCGTCATGAAAAATCCACACCGTGCAAAATCCATTGTTCCATGTTTTTTCAGAAATCTAGATTTTTCATACGGTTTCAGACGAGCAGATAAAGTTGCAAACTTCGAAGAAAACATATTTCGAGTTTACACACAAACACATACAAGTTTCGAATACAAACAGTTCCACTAAAGTTGTTCATCTGCAGAAGTGTAATGATTATCAGAAAAAAATGTTTCATTATTATGGAAAGGAGATGTTGTATTAGTTTCATTCGCAAAAGGTTCCCATGTATTGTTTTGAGCAAAGGTAACACTTGGACGTTTTCCTCGAGGTTTTATAATTTGAGATGTAAATTCTCCTTTAATTTGCTTATTCATAATAGTGGAAGGAATGTTTAGAGCTTTGCAAATAAACAAAAATCTATTTATTCCCACGGGAAGTTTCCCTACCCATTTAGTTGACAGTATTGCATATGTAATTAAATCTACAATATTTGTATTCATTTATTTCTTAGATTCATCAAAAAAATAAACTCCACCATTAGCATCCCACCTTATTAAATCTGGGCGTGTTTTTAAGAGTTTTAAGAAAAAAGAACTATCTGACCTGAGATTAGGAGTTTTAACTTTTGACTGATCCATTAACCTTTGATATTCTTCTTCTGAAATGAGCTTCATTCGCTTGCTCATGTTAAATTCCTATAGAATGGGATATTGCCCTGCCTGTTAATGTTCCTAATGTAGCTAGAAATGCTGCAAGGAGAATTGGTAGAAACCCTCCTCGTTGCACAAGAAGCTGTTTTTTCGTTTCCCAGAGATATTTCGCTTTGCTAATTTCCTGATACTCTCTCTATGTTTCTGTACTTTTTTTCTTTGTTTTATTTGCAAAGGAAGATTTCCTTTTAGCAAATTTAATGCAACTTCAGATTCAGGAGGGAAACTCCAGCGTTTATGTGTCTGTCATTAGCTAATTGAATCAGTTGTTTTCTAATAGCTGGTTTGGCTGTAGTTAACTCCTTTAAAAACTGCACATTGTTCGAATGATATGCACTCATTCTTATTTTATAAATCCACTGATTTTACTGAACGAAAATGTAATGTGACTGTAGTAGGTCCTTCATAGAAGTCAATTTTTTCTCCGAATTCATCACAAATTAGTATTTTGATTGTATCAAAGTTACAGAGCAATACCAACTTGTAGTAGGGTCGAAGCACAACTGTGACATTGTCATTTATGGAGTCTGATATATTTACAATTCTTAAAAGTGGTGCTAATGTATCTCCTACGAATTGTTGAGATACTATATCACTGTAAATATACATTTGATTCATATTTCGTTTTATAACTGGTGATTCAACTGCGAAATGTGTTCCATGAGGGAAAAAGAAAACTTTTGAAAATCCTAAACTTTTGCTCAGTGGAGGTGATAAACGTATATTGGAATTTTCAACATTTATTTTAACTTTGTGTAAAACATCATCATACGACAGTTTAACACTATTTGTTACTTTTTGATATTCTAATGTCAATTGTGTTAAAAACTGATGAATGGATTTATAAGGTTTATTAGGAATTATGTGTATAAAAGTCTCCAATTTTCCATTTTTTTGATATTGAACAATTACTAGTCCATCAATATCCCCCCTGAAAGGCTTAAAAGAGTTCACGTAGCTAAATTCAGTAATTGCAACCTCATATTTCCCATCTGGAAGTATTATTCGCTTTGACAGTTTAGTTTGATATTCACTGATTTTATTTGTTGGGAAATATTTTGCAGAGCTATTGGACGGAAGATAAACATAAAAGGACGACATGATTGTACTAACTAACCAAGTTTTCTAGAATCCTCCACATTTTATATCAAATTTACTTAGCTCCTCCTTATAGAATATTCCTTGAATTTTATCACCATCACTGTCACTAATTTTATATGTTATAGGTTTACTTTTTACTATTTCACTGATTCTAAAAAGGCTTTGCGAAAAGGTTGGCGAATATCCCTTTTCAAAAGTTTTTTTCTCAACCTTTATCCGCACCCAATCATTTAAACGAAATGATTATATAATTTGAGAAACACATCCATTTCATTTTCTTAGTTCACTTCTGCTGGTTGAATTCCAATACTTCGATGATGACTATGATTCTAAGAAGAAATAAATTCCGGAAGCACATGAACATGAAATTTCTATTTGATCAACAAAGATATTTATTACCTTCATCTGTTTGCAAATATTTTGGTGGATTCACTGTACTATCTAATATCTCTTTTAACTTGTCTCTTACACCAATACCGGTTTTATTTTTTAATACTTTTGCAAATGCAATTTTGCTAAATACATCAATCACAGTTAAAATGTATTTAAATCCGTTTTAGTTTATCTAGAATTATTAGATCCGCTTGCCATAAATAGTTCATACCTGGAACAACATACATACGTCTTGCGAATTTATGTCGAGCAGGCTTTGATCGAGTATATACCGACTGCTTTTCTAAAAACTTTTTAACAGATTTTTTTGAAACATAATTGGTTTTGTTTATTTCCTTATGTAATCTATCTACACCTCCTAACGAGCCAGGATTCGTTGGATTGTAGTAGATTTCTTTCAAATGTTCAGATGTTACAATCATGATGAATAAATCGTTACTAATCAGCACTTAAAGGTTTTTATGACATTTATTCATTTTTTAGTGAATCAACAGGAATTTTATTGCATGCAAACCGAGGATAAGTTACGATTATTTTCAAAGCACTTTCCATCGCAAGCTTTAAAACACTCTGCAAACGATGGAAAAGTTATTCTATTGACAAAGGATTTAACTATATTATCATTGTAAGAGTGTCTATTTAAGTCAAAACATTTAAGTATTTCTTTATACCTTAAACCTTCAAATCTTTTGCAAATAAACCATAGACAGTAATTTCCACAAAATAAACTATCGATTTTCTGAATTTGATGATTGTGATATCTCACTTGTCCTCCATGCTTCCTAATAAAATCCAATAATTTTGATCCATAAAAGCTAGGAGGAAATCCGAAACTGTCAAAGAAGTCTATATATTTCTGTCCTGGTTTCTTCACTAGAGCAAGCCAATGCTCCCCATTGTGATTACTACTTTTGTTGTTGAATATTACTGCAAAGGTTTTTTGAGTTACAAACAGTAATTGATCTATAGCGTAGACACCCGTTTTAATTGGTAGATTGAATGAAATTAAAGCATATCTCAATTCAATGGAATTCATTGTGAAGTAACTTCACGAAATTGATCAATCTCAATTAGACCTTGCGTTTCTGAATTGCAACCCGATATCATCTAAAATCCTACATTATGTGCACATAATTGTTAATTATCGTTGATATCGAGTTTTGTTAGATTTCACATAATGAGATTATGTTTATCTTTGTTCTTATACATTTCATAAGCTCTAGTGTTAATAAGTCTGGTTATGTAGTTCAGGAGTGTTTCCGCAGATAGCGAGACAAATCCTGAAAAATATGTACCTTTTTTTCAGGAAGTTGTTGTATATAAAAGGATAGGAGATAGGTCTCCCATTTCTCCCAATACAAATCAATTCAGTGTAATACTTCAGAGTGAACGGTTCTTTCAGAATCGTTCCTTGCTACCTACCTAATAATAATATTTTCATGCAAAGTCTTTTCCATAGATTTAAGAGAATAGTTTATTAAATTACTTAAAATTGTTAAATAAACTTATTTGTGTTATAAATGAAATACTAACATTATTTTCAATAACACTTCGTTCAAGTTACAATTAAATTAATACTTATATATCAATTAATTGTTCCTCATCATACTGTTTATTCAAAGTGCACAAACTCGGGTGATTATAGTTTTGTCATCATCTCATCGAATATTAAGTATTCAGGTGTTTTCATACTATAGTTAGGATCGGTTCACCTTAAGTGGTACTTACTTAAGCGTTACATGGTGCCGAGAACCTCGTGTTCTCAGAAATGGTTCTTGAGTTTTCTACGTCTAGTTTTGAAATAATCAAAGTTTAAACAATAAAGTGGGACGTAGTCTCTTCGAACATTTCTTAATAAAGGTGCCTTTGAATTCAGTGATTTGAGTGTCGCAATAAAGAACCTTTTCATAAGTGGAGGTTTTGAACTTTCTCGTGATGGAGAAAGTTGCTGCAGTTTTGGCAGCGTTCGCCGGAGGAAATAATTCTACCCGGTTGACTGGATCGTCAACAAGGTCATCGAAGGATTCTCATCGGTCGGGATCGGATGATGCGACCAACTTCAATCATGTTTTGGAACATTTATCTCCAGCCGTCGTCGAGAGGATCGTGTATCTGGTACTTGCTATTTTGGTTTTCTTTGTTCTTCGTAAACCGGTATACAAGTTTGTATGTAGAATTTTTGGCATCCAACCCTCACGATCGTCCAAGTCTTCCCCTACACCTTCATTTCTTTCTAACGTTGTTGAGGAAATTGTCGACATTAAAGTAGATCATGTGGTTACTGAAACAGCTACTGTTTTGAATGAAATTGTTTCATCTTTTGAATCCAAACTAAATGCTATAAAAACGGAGTTTGCTCGAAAGGTCGAGAACAAATTCTTTTCTTTGTCTGATGACATCATTGAAACGGATGTTCAATGTCAAATGCGTAGGTCTAAAATAATGGAAGCTGTGAATGAAAGGTTTAATTATTTTGAAAGCCAGCTTGAACAATTGTCTCAACAACTTCCTCCTCCTTCTGATCCTATTTTATCTGGTTTAATTGGTCCAGATTATCCGGTAATTTCTTCAGATACAACTTCGGTCAAAGATTTAATAGATTCCAAAATTCGAAACGTTAGCAAAGCTTTTTCGAGTTTGAAATCTCGGTTCGATTCTTACTTGGAAAATGAAATTTCCAGTATGAAAAAGGATTTGGCATTGGCAAATAATTATGCAGTTTCTGAGTTAGTTTCTCATTCAAAAGGCATTGAGGCAATTAATGTCATCATTTCGGAGTTTCAAAACCAGTCAGTGGAAACTGCGAAAGAATTAGCTGCTCATAAGTTAGAGATTTCTCGTTTATCCGAACTTTTAAAGTCTCAATCTGCCTCGGGGAAAGTAGGTCAGCCTAATTTGTCTTCGACTTTTGTCGAGACACCAATTAAACCAGCGCCAGAAACTCCTATTCCGAATCCCAATCCTAATCAATCATTAGCATATGCTCATTCATTTTCTGCCTCGCCCTCCAATCCAATAATTGTGTATGCAGCGTCGAACATTCTTATGCCCAAGTTTAATTCTAGATTAGAGACGGCTGAGACATTTGTTGATGAACTTGAGTTATATGTGAAACGTAAACGAGTTGCCCTCGAACATTCAAGAACACTAATCCCAGGTTAATGCGATGGTCCTGGAAACTCCAAGAGTGGTCACCATATATACAGTACATTAAAGGTTGTGATAATGTTGTTGCCAATTTTCTTTCTCGAAATTCTATTCCAGATGAAAGTTTTGTAGAATCCGAGCCGGATTACATGTTTCCACCATACCACAAGTGTAATCTTGCTTTGACATGTAAAGTGGATCGCAACACAATTAGGAAACATCAAAAGGCTTTGAAGATGCTAGAATCGTCGGATTATCCATCTCCCGAATATGAGATCTATAATCGGATCATCTACAAGCACTTGGAAAGCACGATTGTACCAGTCATCCCACACTCGCTTGTTTCTGAGGTCATCAAACAGTTCCATGACTCAGTAACTGGTGGTCATCTTGGTGTGGACAAAACACTGGCTAGGCTGACACCTCGGGTCTTCTTTCCTGGCATGAGAAGCTCGGTGACCGATTACATCAAAACGTGTGATGTCTGTCAACGAGTCAAATATGACAATAGGAATATGCCAGGGCTGATGCAGCCGTCGCCTATAACGAAGCCATGGGATACCATCTATATGGACATGATGGGTCCATATGTGAAGACTTCTCCGGGTCGATTTACTTCGATACTTGTGGTAATCGATGGGTTCACGAAGTGGACCGAAATTTTTCCTCTCACTGATTCTTCGGCCATCAAAGTCGGTAAGGTGCTCGAAGAGCAATTATTTTGTCGTTATGGGATGCCAAGAGTATTAGTCAGTGATAATGGTACCAACTTTACTTCTAATATTATGAGTTACTTATGCAAACAGTGGAACATTGAACAACGTTTTACTTCACCTTATCATCCACAATCGAATTTGACAGAAAGAGCTAATAGGACTATTAAGACTATGATTAGGGCTTATTTAGACGGGACAGATCATAAGAACTGGGCGAAGTTCTGACCATTTTTGAAATTAGCTATCAATACTTCGAAACATGAATCTACAGGACATAGTCCTTCAAAATTACTTTTAAACCAGGAATTAAGTCTTCCTTTTGATGTCAGCGCAGGCTTTTCCGATAAAGAATTAGAGGTTTTACGAAGATCTGTGCCCCAAAGCCAGAATGACATAGTTTTTGATAGGGCTCTAGGATATAAGGATGTCTTAAATGTTGTTGTTTCCAACCTACAGAAAGCTCAAGCTAAGCAGAAGAAATACTACGATGAACGTAGTTGTGAAGGACACAACACTGTCAAGTCGAGCTGACGGAATCACTGCGGGCCTGAACCCTCTATACAGTCCAAGGGTCGCACGAGTCATAACCGTCTTAAGCCCCCTCAACTATGTTACCGAATTTGAGGACAAGTCTACCAAGACTGTAAACATCCAATTCATCCGCCGATACCATGAAAGATGTCCGAAAGTGGTGGATTCTCCAATGTCATTACTTCCGTCTCCGTCAGTTTCACCACCTTTGTCTTTATTCGATGATGATACAGTACAATTGTCTCTACCACAAGTTGGTGCATTGCCACTGCCATCGTCTACAACAAATTCAGGGTCAAGTATTCCAACTAATACTGATTTAATTTCATTGCCTACACCTCCAACAGATAGTCTTAAGATTTCCATTCCTTTACCTTTAATTGTTCCGATCTCTAATGAAGATCCTATTGATACAACAATTAATTTAAATTTGCAGAACGCATCGATGCAGCGGTCGGAGCACGGATCTCCGGTTGTTGACCTGTCTCTCTCTCCAACTTCTTCATCGACTGCTAGTTCTGAATCTCCAGCTCTGCAAGATCGTCGAAGTCGTCGACTACAGGATAAGCCTCGTATGGATTATCGAGATGCTGTGAGGGGACGAAGGAATAAGTCCCGTTAAAGTTTCTTGTAAGTTTTAAATGATAGTTTAGATAATCTAATTTAGCTATATTGATGATTGTATGTTGCTTAACTTTCCTTAAATACCTAAATATTTGTTCCTTTATCTCAATATCGCGTTCAATTCAAGTCCAACCAACTGTGAGCTGAGGGCATTCATGGGACACAACCGGTACTCTACGATTCAGTTTTACTCTTCTATGAGTGTGACTTTAATAAGTCTTTGTTGTGCCTCCTCTCTACGTTAATACCGGGTTGGGTACTTTTCTTCGTAATCCTAATTAATTTCGTCGATGTTCCCATGGTTTGTTTGGCTAAACACACGTCTGCAGCTTACCTATAATATTTCAAGGTGTGGAGGGAGGTGAAGAAGTGCAGACGCTGTGGCAGTTTTGGTATAAGTACCCTAGGGTTACAACCTTATCCTTCCTTACATTCTAAAGTTAAAAGTAGTCAATCTAAAATATAGTCGATTATTTTGTCGTATGTATTTTCTGGTAAATATTTTCATGAAACTACGCTACAAGCTACAGGTTCGTGATGATGTATGGGGAGAGAGAGAAGTCACTGCAGGATTTCGTCTACGATCTCTGGTCATTTTTCAGTTCTTGTTACAAAGTATCATGTTGTCATTTCTTAATTGTAATGTTAAGTTATGCTACGTAGTTAAGTTTATGATTAATCAGTTCTCTCTTGTGCCATAGTAATAGATATTTATGTAATCTCTTTCATTACTATGTCCCGCAGAAGTGGGGGAGTGCAACCCGATATCATCTAAAATCCTACATTATGTGCACATAATTGTTAATTATCATTGATATCGAGTTTTGTTAGATTTCACATAATGAGATTATGTTTATCTTTGTTCTTATACATTTCCTAAGCTCTAGTGTTAATAAGTCTGGTTATGTAGTTCAGGAGTATTTCCGCAGATAGCGAGACAAATCCTGAAAAATATGTATTTATTTATGTATCTATTTTTCTGGAAGTTTTTGTATATAAAAGGATAGGAGATAGGTCTCCCATTTCTCCCAATAAAAATCAATTCAGTCTAATACTTCAGAGTGAACGGTTCCTTCAGAATCGTTCCTTGCTACCTACCTAATAATAATATTTTCATGCAAAGTCTTTTCCATAGATTTAAGGGAATAGTTTATTAAATTACTTAAAATTGTTAAATAAACTTATTTGTGTTATAAATGAAATACTAACATTATTTTCAATAACACTTCGTTCAAGTTACAATTAAATTAATACTTATATATCAATTAATTGTTCCTCATCATACTGTTTATTCAAAGTGCACAAACTCGGGTGATTATAGTTTTGTCATCATCTCATCGAATATTAAGTATTCAGGTGTTTTCATACTATAGTTAGGATCGGATCACCTTAAGTGGTACTTACTTAAGCGTTACAGAATACACAATTAATGTAACAGCTTTGGCAAGTGCTTGACTAAATGTTAGTTCAATGCAAACGGAGCCACTTTTTTCAAGTTGAAGGAATGATTCACTTCCTACGATTGGTCTTAAATCAAAAGATAGTAGAACATATCCTACGCTTTTATACTCTTCTCTCAAGAAAGCTACCCCATGATCCTGCCCTGTCAGTCCCATACTCGTAAACATCATGTAATACGGTAGTAGATTATCATATCCATTGACGTTTAAAGCAAACGGACGAATTGGTATTGGAATGTTGTTTACCAGAACGGATATAGTAGAGGTTGTTAACCTTCGAAACAATACGGACTTGTATCGTAGCTCCCAGAGAAACTTTTGTTTTTCACCATACCTAACACAATTCTGTTTGGAACTTTGGATAAGAAAACATTTTCTTCAATGAAAGTTTGATTTCCAGATGGAATTGTAAAACACTTAATTCCAGTTTTTTTGATAGGATATTTTGCTGTTTCTCCTCTACTTATAATTTTTTGATGAGCAAAGACAATACTGGGATATAATATTTTCTTTCGAACAAAAAGAAAAGCATCTAGCGTGTTTATTTTGGGTGACTTTGATGCTCCACCACTAGCAGCTTTGTGCATTAAAACAAATGAATCTGCAGCTCGGGTAAGAACTATTGAAATGTTTGTATCATTTGAAATAAATCGATTTCGTCTGCCTAGATCAATGTGTAGTTTATCACAGAGCTCAAGATGATGAGATTCTCTAATAAAATCCTTTCGTTTTTTGTAACCGTCATTTGTATCATCATTAGCAGTGTTGCTATCCTTATAAAAAAGAGCTGTACTACCTTGAGAATTCAAATACTCATTACCATGAGATAAAATTGTTTCTATATAAGATTTATATCCGTAGCAATTTCAAGCATCTGTCACAACTTGATTATTAATCAATACATCACATTGAGAAAACAAAGAGTGAAGTGTTAAATTTACTGGAGCTACATCATCTCCCGTTGCAAAGTTAGCGTTTTTAGAATCAACAACTTTTAATTGCACATAAAGAAACATATCATGCATATCAACATACTGGCTATTATTTCCAACGATTTGAAATTCTAGCTTTGCATTTGAATCTTGTATGTTAATTATTGGTTTGTATTCTGAATAAAAACTTGATTCAATGGTTGTATCAGTTGATGGCATCGAAAAAATATCAGCTTCTCCACGAATAAAAGGGTTGGAAAGTGAATGCATTAAAGACATGTTGAGAGGTAATCAGTTTTCTTTTTAGATTTTGCTTTAGATTTACATAACTGATTGACTTAACTGCTTGTTTTAGAGTACTTCTATTCCCTAGAACATCTGCTGCAACTCTGACAACCGCTTGTTTAGCGTAAGGTAGTATATACTTTTTAAAAATTGGAATTCCATACTTCGATAAAAAACCTAACACACCCCCCCAACCCCCACCACTTTGTCTACTACCTGCAAAAACAGGCATACCGCTGCCAATTTGATTATTGAGAGCATGATAATATCCGTCATGATGAAAAACGTACGTATTCATGATTATTGGGTATATGATATTTTATGATATGAAGTTAATCTATCCTCCCCAAGTGAGACCTTGATACTGATGTGATTAAAATGTTATGCATCACTTATATAAGATGTAGAAATATGTTTTATGTATTTTACTACAAATTCATTTTATAGATCTTATTTATTATCATAGATTGATATCTTTAAACGAGTTTGTTTAAATTGCAATTATCAAATAAATCATTCATTTGTTACCAGTTGATCCAAATCCGTCTGCACCTCTGGTAGTAACCATTGTGTATTCATTTATTTCTGCTATTTTTGGAGAGCAAAACTTTTCACAAATTAATTGTGCAACTTTCTCGTCCTTCTCGTCCTACATAAAGCATGTATCTTTTCCAGTTATGAACAACTATCTGAACTTCCCCGTCATAGTCTGGGTCAATTGTACCTGCTAAATATATAGATATTATTTATACATGTAAATTAGATCAATCAACTAATTTGCTTACAAATTTACCCCGAACATCGAATCCCCTTAAATACATACTTGAACGTGAAGCGATTCTACCATATGTACCTTTCGGTAAACGAATTTGCAGACCAGTTGATATCACAGTGTACGTTCTACTTGGAATTACATAACGTGAAGCACTGCAACAATAATTAAAAAAAAAAAAAATGATAATTTGAAAAACTTTTAAATAATTTTGAAAATCACATTCGTAAATCAATACCAGCAGAATCGGGTGTTCCTTTGGTAAGATCATGAATATGGTCCCGAAGGTTTTTGTATTTTAAAGTATTCATGATAGTAGATAATAATATAGTGAGTTGGAAATGCACAAACGCTTTGCTTTTATACTTTTATTCACTTCAAAATCTGTTAATAAATGTATTCTGCTTAAACAACTATGTAGGTTACAAATGTTAGATTTACGATACAAGTGCATCTTTAATTTGAAAGTGCAGTTTTCTTCATGATAAAACCAATTACATAGTGACTGATTAAGAATCAATCATTTGAGTGTCTAGACTCGGTATCCCCTCCCTCAATGTTTTGACGGATTCAGAAAATGCAGTTTGTTCTACTATTTTATCAAGGTTTCGCATTTAATACATATTATTTCCAACGTACAATTTTGAAAATATTAATTTTTCTAATACAATGCTGTATTCTATTGAAACACCCAAAATCCCAGCCAACATGGTTCTTGACTTTTTATAATAATTGAGTAAGTCAATGAATCGTTCGGTTGAGCGTTTCACTTTTGGTACCCATTTAGTGAAACGCTGATCAACATCCTGCTGCGTCATGATATGCTAAAAATAATAAATGTATAGTAAACATACAAACATATATATATATATATATATATATATATATATATATATGTTTGTATATATTAAAATGTATGCAAATATTATTATAAAACCAATTACCTTTTATAGATTATTATTTTATTCCTCCTTATTCAGACAGTAGATAGTGATTATCGCTGGAGAGTTGTAGTAGAAATGAAGTATTTAGTAGTATAACATAAACTTATATACTGAGTACAAGAACGTGCAAGTATTTTTTATGTAAAAATAGGTAGATAATTAACAAGTTAAATCCGGAAATTGATTAAGAAAAATGAGTATAAAAGCAGCTCGAAAAGTTAATATTTCCATCATTCATTTATCAAACTGGTAAAAACTAAAGCAACCAAGAAAATTATCTCTGAATACTTCATTGAAGGTAAATACATTTTTTGAAAAATCATAAAAGTTTTCAAATTTGTTTTTATTATTTAGAAGCTGAAGAATCTTCTGAAGGTGAGGTAGAACAAGTAGATGAAGATGATGAAGAATATGTTGATGAATCCACCGATTCTTCCAATAAACAACCAACTGTGAGCAAAGTAAAAGCCATAACTACTCCTAAAAAGGGGATTAAACGTGCTGGAACATCTGCAGCTGCAAAAACTCCATTACAAACTAAACGACAAAAAAAGATTCTACCCGATACTGGTGTCGAAATGGAAATTTCAAGAGACAAAGAAAGGGCTGTAATACCTCCTTTTAGTTGTTATATAGGGGAGAGTTGGTATGTAAAAGTTCAAGAGTACAGCAACAAACGCTGGTTTGTTCTTCGCTGCTTTGATAAGCTGGGTAACCCAGGAAAAGGAGCATCTGTACCATTACACCTGATGTCGTTGGTTAAGGATGCAATGGAGTCTGCTGAGTTGCATATTAAACAACATGCCGCAGATCATGTTGAATAATTGTTCAAACTGGTTCTAACTGTTTATGATCAACTTTGAATGTGCAAGCTAAATTGTGCACCTGCATGCTTAATTACCTTTTAAATTTATTCATCCCTGTAAATTAAAAAATTGCATGTAGACTTGATTGACCTTTCAATAACAATTATATTTAATTGGTACATAAACTTTTTCGATTTATTTCGCATATAAATAAGAGGTGAACTACGTATTAACTCAGTTGTCTTTTAGTCAACAGACTGAAATGGAGGAACTAACCGATTTTGAGAAATATTTGTTAGAGCAAGAATTTAAAGTGACTGAAGAGTGCATGAAATCTTCATCTTTTAACAACGATTCGGTATGTACCATTCAATTTATTAGAGTAGTACTTTGTTTCATTCATATAGTTGGATTATATATATATATATACATATATATATTTTTATTATTTCACAATTTATAGTTCGTAGCTGAAGAAAAAAATGAAAGTTCAGTAATTCCCTCAACTTCAAAGTCTTTCCACTAACCTATGGTAAATACTATAATAAAGCATGTTAAACTTCAGCGGATTTTGATTCCAAACCATATAATACGTAATTTGTTTGTAGGATACAGAAACCTCCCGTCGAAACTGCTCAAATGTTTTTCAATCAAGAAATCTTTGGAAGGAACTTTTTGAAGAGTGTTCTGGTGGATTCAAACGCTACTTTATCAAAATGTTAAGAGATGGAAAAAAATTTATATGTGAATTTTGCAAGTTAGAATTCAGAACAAATTCCAACATTCACTAAATTCACAAGGAGCTGTGCAACAGGGTGGAGCTGCAAGTAGTGACGAAGAAGAACAAATTGACCCGTTTCATCCTTATTCCGAACTCAAAGCATTTAAAGGTTATTTGAGAAGCTATTTGTATGAAAGAGCTTCATATTGAAAGAATTCATCAACTTCTCTTCTAATAATATCTGATGAACTTCTGAAAATCTATTTTATGACTTTTAATTTAATAATTTTACTCGTTACCCAAAATGGTCT
>JAQGBQ010000963.1:0-14522 GCA_034698485.1 Vertagopus arboreus
TTATGCCTATTTGATCTGTGTGGCAGTGGTTTGTGTTATATTTGTTTTAGAAATTTTAAGCCGAAACACTTTGTGTACTTTTGTATCGTCAAAGTTCTATTTGGGATGCAAGTTATTATTTCTTACATAAATAGATTTTTAAAGTTTTTAAATGGAAGTATATGTATTTTACCAAAATCTATGTCATTATGGTAATATTTGACCTTCTGTATAATCAACAAAATATAGTACTACCTTTTATGTAATGTAACTTTGAGCGTTCAATTTAATCTTTCTTTTAAATACCGAAATGTTGTTACATGATAATAATAATTGATGAGACCATCGTTTAATTAATGTGACCTATGATATTTCCTGACGCAAAACTTCATTTTTACATCGTAATTGTTTCAAAAAATAGTTTGGTCAACAACAAATTTTGGGCAGAATAGAGGACTGCAAAAATTCTGCCTTTGTTGACACTCAGGAAATGTTGGACAGTTATCTACGTTCAACACCAGAAATCCAGAAAAAGAATTATAAAGTACTATATACTAGAAAAGTACAGACACGTTTTCAGAAACGATAGGTATTTTGTATTATGCTTAAATCTGGAATTTACAATTTCTGGAGAAAATTATTATTCTAAGTCAAATTTGTGCTAAACATTAAGGTTAATTTTAAATATTGATTTTTTTCTTTAAATCTTAAGTAAACGAATTATATTATTATGTGAATTATAATTACCATTCACATAATTAAGTAAACCAATTTTATTGCAAACCACGGTTTCATGGATTAAATTGTTATGAAATTAAAATTATCATTTGTCATTTGATATATGCAAATAATATACAAGTATCACTAGAAAATAAAAATATTATTTCAAATGGTTCATATGGTTTTTTTAATATCTAGAATAAAATATCTTTCAAATATTGGTAATTCATAATAAAAAAACACCCAAGAATCAGATGATCCTTTCGATAAATTTAGTCATAAGAAGAAAAAAACGTGTTGAATATCTTCTATCGTATTTATTTCACTTCCCAGTTGAGCAAGTTTTCATCAATAATTCCATCCAGGTAATCTAAGTACCTACATAGAAGTTGTTCTGGTCTGTCATTTGAAATGGTAAAAGACTAATGTATGGCGTCGATTTATAGATTATTTAGTCAGCAATTTGTTAATTCTTTAATCTTGAAATTACACGTGTATGACCTCAAGATACACGTGCAATCTACTTTCTAATGCGAATTCTAGAGAGTATCCCGTTAGATTTACCGTTATGACCTGTTCTTATGTATGTGTATGTTCACTTCCTTCTAACCTCCTTTGTAAGTATAAAAGCCTCAGAAATAAAAGATCCAACGCTCAGTTGGAATTACCCTTGCAAAAGTTGTCTAACTCCTGACTTGGCGAGCTGTCTGTGACCCGAACCTGTTTTCTCTTAATTCGCAGTCAGAGATTTCTCCGTTTGTGCTCTTCCGTGTGTTTTGGTTTTGTCTCTCTCTACCCCATTCTCTCGGCTGGGACAGCCTTCTCCTCGTTCATTCAGCTACATTCCGTAAGTATTATTTTAGGCTCCCTTTGCCCATTCAAGATACCGTTTCTTGCAAATTTTAACATACCCTTTGCTCATAATAAGTTAGATAAAATCAAACTACACATATCCATTTAATTACCAAACATTGTTCGTTTATTTCACAATTCTGAGACAGTCAAACGCAGTCAGTATATGTCCAGACAGCTGGAAGTATATAGTTAAGACATTTGTTTATTTGTCACTTAAGTATTCATAGGAATATAACTAGATCCAAACACGCACCAACAAATTTACAAATAAAGATTTAAGATTATTAAAATGTACCTAAAAGTGATGTTTTAGGTACCAGAGTTCATCACTCTATACACCCTACTTAATGCTCTTAGTCTCTATAGGTAATATACGCATAGACCCCTTATGAGTAGCCCACCCCGTTAATTTCATAGAGCCCTTGAAGACCCCGATAATTCCGACAGCGAACCCGGTCCACATTATCAAACTCGCTCCCGCGTCCCCCGTGCAAGCCGTCTATTCCCATCAGTTCCTGACCCCTCTAAACTCTTAAGGAAACCTAAGAAACGATCTGTTTTTGCACGAGCAGCCACAGCGGTAGCTAGACTAGCAGGAATCCGTATATTAGACAGCCCTTCTAGAACCCATCTCCCTTTTGGAAATCCACAAGAATTAGTCGACCATCCCCACAGAGATCCTAACCCCCTTCCACCCGACCTATTCCCTAACTATCAGCCGTCTGCTCCGGTCTCCCCTGGGTCTGACGACTTCGTCGACGCGGAAGAAACCGAAGTTGCAACCTCTAACGCGTGGGAACAATATAGAAGCCGCCAGGCTTTGGTGGATGTTAGATCCGTATTATCAATTCCCCCTCCTCTACACATTGCAGATATCGACCCGCCAGAGCAGTCTACTTTCTTATTCCAACCAACTGCTCCCCCAATTTCGCCGTACTCACCTGCACCTTTATATGGTGACGTACCTGTACGACAATTCACATTCCCCCAACAAACATCTAACTTCTCATTCCGACCGCCCCAAAACCCTCTGCCAGGCCCCAGCAAAAGCACCCATTTATTTTCAAGCGGTTTTCGATTAGTCCCTCCGCCAGATAATATCAAACGAAAAGTTAAAAGTCTAGCCCTAGAGACTTTACTAGCTGCAAATTCCACTATCCGTATGAGTGGCCCTCCTACTCCACCCCCTCGTCCACCTACCCCACCCACTACAACTCCACTTAAGCCCCCTCGCCCACCTACTCCACCCGTTTCCACGCCACCTTCCACAATGACGTCTATGTCAATTTATGTGCCCCCCTTAGCTTCGGTCGTGTTCAATGGATCAACAAGCACGGAAGAGTTTATTCGAAGATATAATACTCTTGCCGCACAGCACGGTTGGAGTGACGATTTACGGGTCTCAAACTTTCCTAATCATTTAACCGGTGCAGCTAGTATTTGGTACAGCAATTATAAGGCACAATTAGCCCGCGCCCAAGGCGTCGCGGAAGAACTAGCAAAGATAAAATGGTCAGATATATTCCCCGCTCTAAAACTAGCTTTCCCCTCTAAGGAAACTTATGAAGCTTTGGAAAATAAAGTTATGAGGCTGAAGTTGCATAATTGTAGCTCTATTGAAGAGTACTTCCAAAAGATGCTCCGGCTCTTACGCCGCATGGATAGTTCCATGAGCGATGAGCGCCGCGTCACATATTTACTGAAAGGCCTACGAGTCGAACATATGAAAGACATATTTTTGCATGAAGCAAAGACTCCTGATGAAGTTTATGATCGGCTGATCAAGCATGAACGGTTTAGTAATTTCGTGCAATCCATGGACGGTGGAGAGGTCAATCAAGTTGACGACACTCCCCTCATGAATAAACTAGCAGAGGTAGTTAGCACTCTAGAAAAGGTTGCTCTTAACCAGCAAACCATGGCAACTAACCCCATTCTAAAAACGACAACTACGGAGCCTCGTAGTCGCAGCCGGTCCCCCTTTTCTAGACAAGGTGGATCCCGCTCAGTGCGATTTAGTCGTAATGTGGGCTCGCGCCCTGCGACAGAAGCAGATGCAAATGGACCCCAAGGGTTGCCTACGATTTTCCAACCTCAGTTTTATTTCGGTAACAGAGGTTCTGGTTACCGAGGCCCCCCTTCAGGAAATGGACGAGGCCGTTGGAATGGCCAGACCAAATTTCCTAGAGGAAACCCAAAACCCCAACCTTCACAAAGAAGACCTTTCAATTCTGCTCGGGAAGATCCGATGTGGAATACCGCCACCCGATCCTTCCGGGGAAACAATGGGAGGAATAATACAATGACCCGACCACCAATGCCCAGAATCTCAAATGGACGTGAGAGCGCTGGAAGAAATGTTTTTGCTCAATTTCGAGACCAACATGGCAACCCCATTTGTCTCATTTGCAGCTCTAACCAACACCTTTCTTTTAGTTGCCCCCATCGGGCTAAGCGATCGGAAAACTATTGAACTCAAAGACCCCAGCCACCTCTTTGGGTTACACCTATGATTCTTTAGGCTATGACCTAGATAAAGTCTTTCTAACCTCTATCGGTCCCCATTTGCTATTTATAATTATCACCGTAAATGGCACTCCATGCATTAGTCTTGTAGATACAGGGGCTTCTTGTAATGTTATCCATCCCAGTCTCGTTTCCACATTTTCCTTCGGTCCCAGTCGATTGGTGAAAGGCCTCACCGGAACTATACATAAAAATAAATATACAACTTTAAATATACAATTTGGGAATGAACAAATTAAAATGCATTCTTTTGTTATGGACGACCTTCACCGTCCTCTTATTTTAGGCCATACCTTCCTTCTTGCAGCTAATCCTTTAATCGATTATCATCATCGAACAATTAGGATAGGCTCCCACGAAGCACCATTCTTTATATCTGAAATAGAAGCCAACAATGCATTAAATACACCCTCCATATATCATATTGAATTAGCAGATTCAACTCCTCTCACCAAAATCCCCGTAAAAGTATCCAAAACTATTTTCCTCAGGCCCCGAGCCTATAGTATTTTATCTGTCCACGTAGATACAGATCAGTCTTTACACAACGGTCCGTTGCTCCTCCAAGGTTCCGAACGCTTCCAAGAGCAGCATCATGTGTTATTCCCCGATTATTTTCTTTGCTCAGGTGACGTATCTGAAATTCAAGTAGTCAACTTATTAGAAACTTGTAGAGTAAATAAAGGTACAGTTATAGGATATTTATACAAAATAGCTTCTGCACATGAAGTTCTAAATTCTGAAGTAACCAGAAAACCCCCAAACCCCCGTCGCTCGGCAACCATGTCACCTGAACAAATAATGCAATTGGATATAAACCCCAAATTGAAACCCCAAGAACGCTTAGATTTAGAGGCCCTTTTAATGAAATATGGGGACGTGTTTTGCTGGCGAGCAGAAGACATGGGACTATATACAGGGGAGTACCCCGATAATCTCCCTGGTTTAAACTGTATATATACAGGAAACTCACCCCCTTGTTTCCAAAAGCCCTATAGATTATCCTTCTCTGATCGAGCTTTTCTTCGAGAGGAGATAAATAAACTCCGAAAACGTGGATTAGTTGTAGACTGTAACACCTCGTGGGCTTCACCCATAGTGCTTGTCCGTAAACCTGATGGTTCTCGTCGAATTACCATGGACATGAGGAGATTAAATGCAATTATCAAAGAAAATGGGGGTGTGGAACAGGACATTTTTCAAGTTATGGAAGGAGCCAATTTTATTTCTAGCTTCGACTTACGTGACGGTTACTGGAGCTTTAAACTTACTGAGGAATCATCTTTTAAATGTGGCATGATTAGTGAAGAAGATTGTGTAAGATTACCTCAGGGTAATCTTAACTCCCCTGCTTCTTTCTCAAAAATGATGCGATTAATTTTTGGAAAATTATTATATCGCAGCCATTATCACTATTTAGACGATATGACCGTCTTCTCAGTCACATTTAAGGACCATTTAGTTCACTTACGAGAATTCTTCCAACGTCTGAGGGATACCAATTTGTCCCTAAGTCCATTAAAAAGCCATTTAGCTATGCAAGAAATAAAACTGTTAGGATACATTCTAGGACAGAATAAAATCCGGCCGGACCCTAGTAAACTCCGAGCTGTTAGGGATCTCCCCATTCCTAAAAATGTCACAGAAGTACGCTCCGCAATAGGTCTTTTCAGTTTTTATCGCAGATTTGTGGAGAATTTCTCTCTGATTGCTAAACCCCTCCATGCCCTCACTAAAAAGGACACACCATTTATCTGGGCACCTGAATGCGACAAAACCTACACGGTTCTTAAAAACAAGTTAATCACCGCCCCCATTTTAACTATGTTCAACCCAAACAAACCTATTCACATATTTACGGATGCCAGTATAAAAGGACTCGGTGTGATGGCCACGCAAAAGGATGCTGAGGGTCGACACCGAGCTCTTTTATATATTAGCAGACTTCTTAACAAATGCGAACTCAACTATAGTGCCACTGAAATAGAAGCCCTTGGTGTCATTTGGGCCTTAGACAAGCTCCATATGTATGTCACAGGAGCCGAAGTCCACATTTATGTTGATCATTGCTCCCTATGTAGTCTTTTAAAAGCCAAACGACCCAAAAGTGCTCGGTTACAACGATGGCTTACTAAATTGGTAGGTTATGACATAACTATACATTATGTCAGTGGCCAACGTCACCTTGCTGCGGATTGCCTTTCTCGCATGGTTCCTTTCCCCGAACGAAAAGACAGCGATGACCCTCCCACTGCCCCGGGGTCAGATGAAATCTTACATGTCCTAGAGAATGACCACCGCAGTAAGCTAATTTACGAACAACAACTAGATCCCTATATCCAATCTATTTTGACAGAAATCCAATCATCTAAGCTCTCGTTCTTCAAAAAATTTATCTTTGATGAGGGACTTTTGTTTTATCGTAAGTCCGCTGAACATTGGAGCCTATGTATTCCTAAGGCCATGGTCGTAGATATCCTTTCTGCATACCATGATTCCCGTTTTGCTGGACATTTGTCCTTAGAAAAAAGTCTCAAACGCATTGAGAGGTTATATTATTGGCCCACTCTCAAGGCTGATGTCACAAATTTTGTACAATCCTGCCTCACTTGTCAGAAATCAAAACCCAGTACTCAACTACCTTTAGGAATTTATGTACCCCATCCTATTCCTTTGCAACCCATGAGTCGCATCTATCTTGACCTTGTCGGCCCCTTGCCTTTGACTACTAATCCCCGTCACCAATACATTATTCTTGCCATCTGTCAATTGACAAAATATGTGGTAGGTGAATCCATTACGAGGGCAACCTCAAAAACTTTAGCCAATTTCATCATTAATAAGATAATATTTCACTATGGCTGCCCCATTACCCTACATATGGACAATGCTTCCATAAATGCTAGTAAACTTATACAGACACTGTTGGGAGCCGTAGGCATTGCCCCATCGTATAGCACCGCCCACTCCCATACCGGTAACTCACCCATCGAGCGGTGCATACAGACTATCGAAGGAATACTTCGGTCTTACGTAAATACGGCTCACACAGATTGGAACTTATATCTCCAATCTTCCCTTTTTGCCTACAATTCCGCCGTAAACTCTACCACCAAATCTTCCCCGTTCTTACTTATGCATGGTTATGAACCCCGTTTACCTCTAGAAACGATCTTACCCATTCCCGGTCTTCCCCCTGACTATTTACAACGATTACACAATTTGCGATCCCAAGCTCAATTCAACATTTTAAGAAGCCAAGAAATTAACCGACAAGTACATAATCAACGGCGACGCCCCGCCCGTTTTGACATAGGAAGCCTAGTAATGTTAGCTTATCCTAACCTCCAAACCTCGGGTACCAGTCGTAAATTATCCTTTTCTTACAAAGGTCCCTACCTTGTTACAAACCGCATTGACCCCTTATGGTACTCCATTGTTGATCTGCTACCTCCAAAGAAATCCCAAGTGGTTCATCTTGAAAGGCTCCGTGTTTATACACCACGTAATCCTGACCTCCTCCCTTTAGATTCCAACCCCCTAACTGTCACTGGAGGACCAGTCTCCTCCCCAATCATCCAACCTACTAACTCTCGCAGCCTTCCTACCCCTGCTCACAAGAGTCATCCTATTCAACCCGACAAAGGGGCTACGAGAAAACTCGAAGCTCCCGATTTTTCGGAGGAACAAGAACCTTTTTCTCATCGGGAGCCTTATCACACCCGTCAACGCACCGGAACGGTTATTAAACCCCCTGGCCGTTTGGAATTTTAACGTAATCCCTAAATTAATAAATGTTTTGCTTCAAATTATAGCTCCTGCAAATACTTCGTGATGGTCAACTACGTTCATATCATCCTAGCTCTAACATACCTTTTCCTGGACGAAACAAAAACGGATTCCGACACCTCCAGCGTTCACGTAACCTCGGGATTATTCATTCGGGACGCCCCAGAAAACATTATCCTATACAGTAAAACAACAACAATATTATTTAATGTCAAATTTTCATTTACCCCACCGGACTATTACCACTGGAACCTCACCCGAAAATATTGTAAATCCTACCCTAATTCAGAAGCTTCGAAATTCCAAGCAATTTGCGGACTCGCCGATCAATTATTTGGAAATATGGCTAACCTCAACCAACGCATAGATGATCTTCATTATGCCTTAACAAACGTGAAAATTATCCGACCTCCTTCTACAGCCCAATTTCTTCACGTTTCAAATGTTACTAATAATTCTAATAGCACCAATGCATCAAGATCCCTGTTCGATGACATAGATTTTGATTTCGGACGTCGAAAACGAAGAGATACGTCCATCCAACCTCCCCTCATCCGTAAAAAACGACAATTCATAATCGGAGGTGCAGCATTATTAGCAGGATATGCGGGTACTCGTCTTTTTGATTATTTCGGAGGATCTTCCGTAAATACGGAAGCCATGTACAAACACGTAGTGGATTCTGTTCACCATGCCGACTTAGGGATAATCTCTTTATCTAAATCCATGACTCATCTTCGCAAAGATATGAACGCCACCCTTATTAGCCTCATCGATCAATTTAATGCCCATATGGCCCAAGATTCGAATAAACTTCTAAAAGGACAAGCTTCTCTATATCATGGAGAGACGAGATTGTTCATGCTCATAACTGAGATAGCAGAACAAACCAACCGATTAACTGAATTAACCCAATATATGCACATTCTTAATGCATGCACTAGCTCACAACTACCCCTAACTGCTATCTCATTAGAAGCATTAACATACCAACTAGAAAAATTACAACCCGAATTACTAGCTCTTAATTACAGGTTAGTGATACCCACCTCAGACCCTTCCAGTTACATTCACTACCCGTTCACAAAGTGTCACATAAATTCTCACACACAAGAACTTTCGGTCATTCTCACCATACCCATTGCCCCCGTCGGAGCAAAATACACTCTAAAAGAAACCTTTAGTGTCCCCTTTTTACATAAAAATACAGAAGGATATCACGAACTGTGTAGTATGGAAAACGACCACAATCTCATCGTCATGGTTAATGAGAGACCTGTAATTATTCCTCAAACCGAGCTTCCTTTATGCTCCATAGATAAAAATCTATGCTACTTCAATGAATTTGCCACCACTCCCAGTGGAAGTGTAGCTTGTACACATGCTCTACTTAAAAAAGGAGGTTCGATGACCTCCCAACTGATGCATGCCTGCCCGTACTATTGCACCAAAGCCAGCTCAAGTGACGTCTCCGTTGTGTCTTTTGGCAACAAAGGAAAAGGACACCTGTATGCTATTACAAATGCTCATGTGAATACTACCATTTATTCCTTAATCAATGGTACCAGGGGCCCGGAAAGAAGACTTATGAACGATGGAAGTCATGCAGTAGGTAGCTACTTTGTACACATTCCCTGTGGATTTGTCATAAATATCCCTTACTTCTCCATTATCACCCCGGACATTCCATGTACCCGAAATTCGGATGGAAAATCACTCATTTCGATAAGAATCCTCATCCCAAGCCGCTGGTCGACTTTGGACCCTTCGCTTTTGTCTAAAGCCCTGAACGTACATGACGAAATGATCTCCAGCGAAGGATATCGGGACATAAAATCCATCTATAACTCCTCGTGGAGAAAAGAAGAGGCAGTACTAGACTACCATGCCTTCCATTCTCAAAAATATGTCTCTTTTGTCACCCATTACGACTTATTTCACTATGTCTATCAACATGGGTTTTCCCTACTTTGGAAAACCGGACTATCTTTTGCAGTTATGGTATTATGGGCCCGACAACACCCACGTAGGCCAGCAGCTTTTTTAGCAGCTGCGGCTTTTCCACACATTCCGTACGCCCAATCTTCGAGCCCCCTTGAACAAACCATATGCGACAGAAATCTAGAGAATAAATTATTGGTGTTATTTGTCTCTATCGGGTTATTTAGTCTAACTATGTTGGCTATATTTATATGTTTATTGCATGTTTACTACAAAAGGA
This sequence comes from Vertagopus arboreus, assembly GCA_034698485.1. Taxonomy (NCBI): domain Eukaryota; kingdom Metazoa; phylum Arthropoda; class Collembola; order Entomobryomorpha; family Isotomidae; genus Vertagopus; species Vertagopus arboreus. The sequence continues at coordinate 10,091 of JAQGBQ010000963.1, forward strand.
AATGGAGTGGCAGAGGGACAAGACTAGCCTGTATAAGGGAAGAAGATGAAGAGCTCACCGGTACCCAAAGGCAATATAGACACTCATCTATTTTGAGCCGAATTCCTAGGGACCCTCAACCACACAATTTACCGATCCGGCACCCCTACCCCGAATTAAATGGAGCTAGAGAAGGAGCTCTCTACCCAACCTCAGGTCCCATTAACCCATGAGCTTTCACAATCGACATTCGATATCCCAGTTTGGCTGAAAACCCTTCCCCCTGCCCCCGCTGACCACATCCTAAAACAACGCCTCATCACTAACCCGTGTGCACAATATTGGCTAAACTGTTGTATGAAAGAATGGACTATGTCTCAAAAATATCAATATGTAAAAGCACTATTTCCTGGACCTATACGTAGTTCCGCTTTTACGCAAATCGACCCCGTTGGAAGAGATATCATTTTTCTAACGTTTGAAAATTCTACAATCAAAATGTGGCCCTTCTCGTGTGCTAATTTTAATTTCCGAGAAGAGCAACCCAAGTTTTATTCTCTAAAATCGCTACGAAGATTAGCCCATGGCTCTTTTGTCATTTCCTCTTCTAGCCAAATCTTTAGGGCCCTTCGTACTCCTCGAGTAACAGTAGGAGCTCTAAGCTCCCACTCAGTCTTAAACCCGCTGCTAGTAACCCCCGCAAACACATTCATTTCAAACCATTCCCCCCTTCTACCTACTCTCAGCGAGGTTAATTGGATGAATCTGTTGGTCTCCCATCACAACACGAAAACCCCCCTATTTAAATGGATCAGATATGCCTTTATCCTTTGGCTTACCGGTTTTACTTCCGATGGAGCCGATCACAGAGAGTTATTTACTACTATAAACAACCCAGAACTCCAATCAACCCATCCTAAGGATGCAGTTGCCCCCGGCCCCCTTCCTTCGTTAATGGATCTCCAAATAGAAGCTCCGTCTTCCAGGACACCATACAAAAATATTGCCCTGCAAAAAGGATTTAATTCCACTCATTCACCCCTTTATACTCCGTTATATTCCATACTGATCAATCCAAATCCCATTATTTACCAACATTGCGGTGAAATGTCCCCCGAGCAACTGCAACTTCGTATTAATGAATCCTCTAAGCGGCTCCATGCCCACACTAGCTACTCATCCGATGAAGAAGAAGAGGCTCCAAAACGACGAATGTGGAAAAGTTACTAACAACCCATGCCCGGCCAACCATCCTCGATCCTATAATAAAGACAATATAAAAGTTCACGCCGTTGTGAATCCCCACACTACACATTTTCACATTTTTATACAAAACAAAAACAAAAACAAAATATATAAAAGAAAAACAATATTGAAACAAATACCTTTTTCCAATCTAGTAAGTAGCCCAGCAATACCAACGAGGAAGAAATATAAAAATGGCTGGCTCTTCTCTGGAGAAATGTAAACCCAACTTTATGACTCTTTCCGCCCCTACGAGTTTCAACACTAAAGTTGCCACAAAACCCCATTTGCCTACTCCTTCCCACTCCTTCTGCCGGCCACTACAACCCATGAAGTCTAACTAGTTTCATGCCATCCCTATATTATACTATATTATACAAACCCATGAATCCCAGACCCTCCGCGTCACCCTACCTCATCATCTTCTGGTTCTGCAACCCAGCCATGAAAAAAAAAACACAGACGATTTTAACTCCCATTATTTTTTGGTTATATACGTTTATTCTCGTTTCACGCCATCAAATCTGTGACATAGGAATTACGGACCCATATGCTTAAAATCTTAAATATATGCATATGTAAGATATGCGGCCATCTCAAGTACGGCTGTCTCAATCCCCACATACGGCTTCCTGAACTCTGAAAAAACAAAGAACACAACAAAATCAGGATAAATTTATAAATGCAATCCAACTCACCCCGCTGGCCTGAATAACCAAACAAAAAAAATATATTTATATAAACACGAGATACATACCATTCAGCAGGGCCTGTATGTCAATTTTAGGATAAGACATATGGAGCTCGAACATTCTTTTGGGAAAGAAGGGATCAACGGCACAGCGGATGTCTGAGGCAAAATAGTGCAACGATACATAGGGGTATCCACACATTACAGTACCCACATTTGGACATATGTATGTGCCTACAATACGGCTCTTGGAATTGAGGTGGAAAAACTCGTCGCTTCCCATACAGCTGCCCGTTTGATTGGTCCCGTTAGTCCGCTGCATATAAATACCTCCTCCCCTGGTACAATTATGGCACCGATAGTGCATGGAGCTTGCCCCCCATGCCACACTGGGTCGAGTTCGCATCAACGACGTGAAACCTCCTTGACCCGCACGTTGTGGACTGCTCCCCACTAAATTCCCTAGGTACAAAGCCGCCAGCCAACCCGCCACCACGAACTTCAACACCCTCATAACCATCCTGGATAAACTGGAATAGATATAAAATTTTGTTAGAAATACGTCAATTCATGTCCTATTACTATTAATATTTTCGTAAACTCCGCACTCACCTTGTTTAGGTTTAGTTTTCACTACTCAGTTATCACCAACTCAGTATAATTGTCAATCTCCCGTCTCGTCAAGAAATCACCTCTGATGACAACGACAATCTTATCCACCCTTATATGTGGATTTCATTTTTATTTTTCAAGGTAGTTATCTAACTCCCTCATTCAATTATCAATTCTGGAAAAGACGACGATCCCCTTTTGACCTCCAACAAATCAACCGAATGGGTATCCTTACAAACAAACTGCATGCTCATGGAAAATATCCTCACCCTACTTTAATTTGTGCTGAGATTGTTATTTTTTTTAATGTTCATTCATATCATTATCATTCATGTATAATTTTATTCGCTGACCACACACACACTGTATATGATTTCTAAATCTAAGCACCAGTCTCTTTTTTTTTTATATAAAAATTTGTTTATTCCTTATCTGGGGACAGAATTTCCTTGATTCGGAGAAGTCAGCAATTTGTTAATTCTTTAATCTTGAAATTACACGTGTATGACCTCAAGATACACGTGCAATCTACTTTCTAATGCGAATTCTAGAGAGTATCCCGTTAGATTTACCGTTATGACCTGTTCTTATGTATGTGTATGTTCACTTCCTCCTAACCTCCTTTGTAAGTATAAAAGCCTCAGAAATAAAAGATCCAACGCTCAGTTGAAATTACCCTTGCAAAAGTTGTCTAACTCCTGACTATTTATATGCTTTACATTTCACCAAATTGGATCGATATTATATGTCTATGTGGATTTTAAAGTTCGATATGCAGCAGCTTGGTTTGAATTTAGTCGTGTCATGACATGTTTTTTTGTTTGCTTATCATTATACATAAAATACAAGAGATGTAAGTAAGAAAGGAAGGAAGTATGTCTGATACTACTCCTCCAGAACAACACATCCAGTTTTAAATCTGAATATCTCTTACACGTGGAGTGCTAAAACTCGAAGATCGCAAAAATAAAAATTTCGAAAATGTTGCCTCCTAACCTATAAAAGGTCAAAAACGTCAAATGCGTAGTTGTTACCTGATTTGGACGAGACGAACGTCATTCGAATCGTTATTCAAAATAAAAAAAGTGTTCCAAAAACGTTTTCGCAATATTGACCTCTAACCTATATGTAAAACGATCAAAAGGTCAAATTCTTATTTTCATCCGATTTCGACGAAACAAATGTCATTTAAACCGTTACACCACGTTTAACAACATGATTGTGTTAGCATCCTCAGAAATGCTTTCATGACCCCCCTCCCCCTGACCTTTAATTTTGCTCGGCTATGCCGGGCCTCTATACCTAGTAAGTAATAATCGACTTGGTTTATATTGTAAGTTCCAACAACAAATTTTTTTAATCAATACTCCGTTTTTACTAGTTCTGGTTGTTTCAAACATTTTTAGTTGTTGCTTATTCTCATCACAACATTTAATTACGTATTATCCAAGAATTATTAGTTTAATTTGTGTAAAATGGAAATTAGAATAAATCTTTTTTTTTCAGAGTTTATTCATAATTATTATACTCGGATTTGCCATTTACCTTATACAGAATAAAAAATCACCTTATTCTTACCTGGCACGAACTTTAAACCAATTGATTACCAATCCAAACTTTTTGCTCTTGATCGGCATTAGGATAAAATAATTCAGGGGTAAACAGTAATCTATTGAATATAATATAAACGAGGTGCTAGTTTGTAACCAATTTGCTAATTCATACTTTAAATCTTAATATCTATATTGTAGGAATACAAAAAAGAGGAATTCAATCTTGGACTCACGAAGCCCATGTATTGAAAAATTTGCTTGTCTTTTTATATATATTTTTTAGCAGAGATAACCCAAGAATATTGGATACTTTTAAGTTTAATTTATTCATTGTTTTTACTTGGGGACGAAT
>JAQGBQ010000964.1:0-14519 GCA_034698485.1 Vertagopus arboreus
AGCAGACATCAAAAGAGTCACATACAAGTATCAGCAGAAGTAGTAGAGTACATGGAATAAGACAAGCCTTAAAATCTACTCTCATGTCACCTTCACTAATCATCATTCATCGGTGACAGCTGCAAAAGAGATAGAAAATAAAATAAATCTATCCCTACCCTCATGCACATTATTTTTGATGATATACTGCACTACAATATATAACTCTTCTACACCTGTGCTGTATGTTTACTTACCTATTACTTTTGCCCTGCCTGACATATTCTTCATCTAACATAAAACATCATGAGGATGACAGAGCAACAAACCTTATGGAAAAAGAATCTCGCAAAATCATTCCTAATTCCTCAAAGGCCAATTTCCCTAGGAGAAGAAACTAATAACAAAAAAAAACACACGAGATACTACAAGAATATTATTTGATGTGTATGAATGATTTTTGATTCAGATATTCCCATCCTATATTCTATAATAATATGACAAATAAATCTTTGATAGCCTGCTGACTCAAGCTGTCACGTTTCTGATTTCTTCCCGACCAAGTCTCATAATATATGTAATGAGTTAGAGTGATTCATTTCCCATGGACTGAAGAAACCCGACGAGTGATAAGATGTGATATAGTTTATGACTGAAATGTACTCTTGATTAGACTGACCAGTTGGCCACACTCCTACGTGACTACCTTTTGCCACAAATTATGTCAGTCTTGACTCTTGAGTCCAGCCAAGTCAGTACCACCACCACAAAGACCATATACCATCATCATCACCACAACCACTCCAAACTCAATAGAACCTTTTCTTGTCGGGACACAAAAAAACTTACTCCAAGGACTTGTACCTTTTATTATACCTTTATGATCCTATCCACATACCCACGAAACCAACTAAGATCAGCATCATGACATGATCAGCTATAATAACCATCAAAAACAAGATGCAAGCAAACTAATCAAACATATCAACCCATTCAAATCATTCAAACCAATCCATCCATCTGTCTCAGAAAACATTTGCGAATTTATATTATTCAACAAAGACAAGGGCTTGTCCATGTCCCCATATGCCGTTCGTTATCGTCAAGAAGAAGCACCTACATCAGCCAGCCATTCATGAGACAAGTGAAATGTTTACTAATGACAATAAATACATTTTTTGTGTCAGTTAATGACTCTTTTTAGACATAAAGATTGAAGGAGGGATTGAGTGATACATCCATACCACCATTGCATGAAATACCATCACAGTATCAAAAGTACCATTTCAAATCCCAGTACATTTATTATCATACTCTCTTCTCTGCCGTAGTCTAGGTGAGAATCTCACTGGACCTGTGCTTCTTTCAGACACACATTATTATATAGAGTTAGAGAGAGATCGCCGGAGTCAGTCAGTTCTCTAAAGTTGAGAATCAAGAGAGTGACTGCTGTGGCTGTCCAGTTGAAATCCCCTATGCCAAGACGAGTTGATTGACAAAGGGATCGTTTTTTTCTTCATATAAGGGGCTAAAGCAATTGGTCTTAGTAGTTATTACCATTATGCTCTTAAAGTATAAAGTCGGGGAATTATATTATTATAAGAGTTTGCTTTTTGATGATGGCAAGTCGTGTATTCTTGTATGTGTATATATATGGATGGAAGTTGGTGATGATGATTATGGTAGTGGTGGATAGAAGAGCCAGAGCCCAGTGTGCTGGCTATGGCACTCAACATCATCGTCCTTCGTCGTATTGCTGGGAGAAGAGAATGTGGAGAAAAGCTATCAATGCTGTCAGAGTGTCGCCCATAATTCACCCGGTTTTTGAGGCTGCTAGTCCTGAGTTCTCTACGATTCATCACAGACTCTAACTGAGCAGGCATCAAACGCTTTCGAAAATGTGAAATAATTCTTACCGTTTGTGACAGCTCAAACGGCCCTTTTTTTGCTTCTCTATTCCATTTATAAAATATAGTCTTGGGTCCGTTATTACATGCACAGGAGGAAGGGGAAGGGTAACTTGCTATCCTTAGCCAAAGGCACGACGGCCTCTGTTTTCCAGCAGAAAGGGGGGGGGGCTTTAATACTTTCAATGGCTGTTCGTCACGAACAACCAACTATTATAACAACATAACATTATAATGGAACCAAACCGTCCATCCGTCTGTCCGTCCATATGTCCATCTACTACTACTATTACTACTTTCATATTAAGATTAACTGCAATCTACGGAAGAATAATCCTTGCTAAAGTCACAGAGCTTAAAGACCCATGTTTTTATTACTTTGTATTTCATATACATTTTTATATATTTTTTTCTATGTAATAACAACACGATTATGAACATTTTGATGATCTCAGTTAGTCAATGTTGTGTATATGTATCGTAGAAGAGTCTCATGGATGGAAAAGTCGTCGAGAGTCAACTCATTTCTGGCTTTTTGGCCTGGCCCTGTCTCGAATGAATCTCGATGAAGAAGAAGGAGAGGCAGTAAGAGCGAAGAGAAGAAGAAAAGCAGCTAACCAAACCATTATGGGGGACGTAGGCAGGTGGCAGATTTATTATTGCAATATTAATCTTAAATCAAACTTGTATTTGACACATACCTTATTACTACGTAGATTGTAATTGCTTAATCATCAACACAGAGATGAGTTAAGTTGACTTGGCATTTGGCATTCGCTTTGGCTTCCTTTTGCCAGTGTAATAAAACTAACTTGAAGGATTCAAGAATTTTTCAGGAACTTTCTTCTTGCTAGATTAAGCTATAGAGATATATTATAGAGGATGACGATGAGATGTGAGAAGATATCTACTCAAAACTATTTGTGAAATAATGGGAAGTTGGAAGTGCGATGTAAATTGGGTGATGTTGACTGTAATTTAATGTTTATAATGTTCTAAGGGGTATTAAGTCAGATGAAAACAAAATGAAATGATGATCATCATCAGAGAAGAGATGAGAGAATAGTCGATGGTGATGCATGATACGGTTAAGAGAGTAGTAGTGGTGCTTGGTGGTGGTTGGTGGGATAGTGGCAAAAGGATGACATTATGAGCCGATCTATCTCCCAGTACATTATGATACCCGGGTATCTTGTGTGTGACTGATCCTGGTTGTTACAGATTTCACTGGCTTGATCTATCTGGGCTATTTTAAGGTAAAGTGTAATGAAAAGTTAGGCTTCGTCAGTGATATATAATTCGCACCACATGTCAACTATTAATCTGCCATCCCTCAGAGTTATTTTAAGAAAGAATCAGATTGATGCCTTACATTCCACAAGTCAAACTCTATACGTCGTCATCCTTCCTCCCTTCTCAAACTACCAAGAAGACGAGTTTCAAGAGCTCCATATAATATCTCTTGACATGAGTTACAACTAGTTTCATATACTGCAGGCCTGCTTACACAACTAAATCACAAAGATCTAACAATATGCCAACCCATAATAATAATATATAGTGTTTGGAAACATTGAAACATTGTAAAGTGCACTATTAATATACTAGTCCATTATAAAGAGGAGGAAATAGCTGGATCTCATCTCTCAGGATCCGAATCGTTGATCGTAATCTATATCATCTTCAAGAACAGTGGCTCAGATCACATCACACTATTCATTCACTTCAACAATTCTATCCTTCACTCAAATGCAACTCAAGCCTTTTCTTTTGAATATACAAATAGCAAATTAGAGAGTAACAGTTGGATTAGAAACGTGTGCTCAAAACTGTCTTGTCTGTCTCTGGCCAACTATTGACTATGTAGTATAATAATCCCGGTAATATTATTATTAACTTCCTCGAGGGATTTGATTTCCAGAAATGTTCAATCTGACTCTTCATAAAACATATATCTAAACTACTAACCCTGATAAAAATGCTTTGTTATTCAACTCGGTTTTTGTATTGTGTAGTATTATGTATGACCTTCCATTCATTCTGTCACACTATGATGATTTCCTCTCTGTTACAGATGATTCGAAAGAATTTCTCTTCTCATAATAATGGAGACACTTTGGATACTTTAAAAGAAACAATAATAAATAGTACCCGTTACACCTGTACTTTTGTACAATTTTACGTACAATTTTCATTATAAGCTAGGAAGAAGGCAACAGGGTCTGGAATAGTTTCAATAGAGCAAAAGATAATCAATCAATATTTCATGCGTGCATAGTTAGTTACACTTGTGAACTTCTTGAAGAGGATAATATGTGTCTTGCTATTTCTTATGTTTGATGGTATTTGATGGTGGTAGATGATATTTTGTATATGCTCTGCTGGTATATTATATACTTACTATAAAGTGTTATAAAGTCTCTGCTATATAGCTAATCTCAACGACTCAACCTGAAGGGTTCTTCTCTCACCTCCATCCATCCATGGCCTTTTTGATCCCATCTAATTCCTCTACATTTCTGGATTATCCACAAAACAAATGATCTTCTACATGTAATCCAACTCTAATCCCTTAAACGTCAACCACCTTTCCTCATCTTGCAAATTTCCATGCAACACTAACACTTTACCAAGTGTTACTATATAGTTGATAATACATGTGTATTTATAACTGACAGCCTACAACTTATATAGGTGGATGATATATTACTAATAATACGTACTAGAGTAACAAGTAGTGCTAATGTAAGTAGCACTAGACTACACATACAAGGGTTATTTGCCATGACAGATCTATCCTCAAGATCAGAGAAGAAGACAGGAGTGCTTACCCGCACAACCAAAGAACAAACCACCTCTACAAGAATCTCTAATAGCAGTAGTAGTAGTAATAGTAAGTAAATGGTAGTACGTACTAGGTCGGCATTAGTTTGCTACTATGTATATATGACAAAGTGTTGTTGGAAGATCTAACATGGAAATAATGATCATGATGGTGGTGATGATGATGATGATCGTGAATAAGTGAACTGTTTGTCATGCATTTATGTTCTTGTGTAAAAATTCATTTTTCACCCGTCCTCCACCTTTTTTGAAAAATACCTTTGAAAAGCGGATCTTAACTGTGCACCGACCGATATAACTCTATATAATAATAATAATAAATCCAGCCCAACAGTTGGATACAAACTTCTTCTTGGACGGGAAATGAATTCCTTGCATCTTTTAAAAGAAAGGTAGTGTACTGTATTGGGTTTTTGAGTTCATGAGAGTTTTCACGAAAGATATATATATTTTCTAACCTGATGTGTCTCACAGTTTCAGCAATATATTATTGGCCCTGCCTGATGGCCAAACTAAATGAGAAAAGTGCTTGCTATGGAACCTTGCATTGGATCTGGCTGAGGGACGGATGGAAATAATATAATATAGTAAATCATAAATCAAAAGGCAGGACAAAAGCTGTGGCACATTCGAGAAGAACGGAAGAAGAATGGTTTGATTGATGCATGTCGTAAATGTGTCAAAGACTGACAGAGGTTTGGTTCTCTTTGGTTGGTAATGCCTTAGTTGCCTCATACTCTAGTATGCCTTTGCCTTATGTACAATTTCAGCTCGTCCAAAAACACGACTACAGAACATCATCAGAGGATCAGAGATCCCTTATAATATTACAACACACATAAACTCTCTAACTCTAAAGTCTCTACTACTAATACTAATACTAATACTACCACCTCCACTATTATGTTCATTCTTGAGCTCTGGAGAGGAACTACTTCTTCTTCAAAGCCAGAGCTATCTCTATCTCTTGCTTTTGAAGCATCTGATCCATATTAGACTATATCCGCTCTATAATTCATACATAGAGAAATACATGTACATAAATATATATAGTATATAGAAAGATATATATCTCGACTTGCCTTCTCTCCTGACTCTCTTCATCTCTCTACCGTATAAATTCATCCTCACCACCGAATTCATACAAGATATATATTTATACTTGTCTACACTCTGACTACTACATTCTCTAGATACATATTGCTTGCTTTTACTCTCTCGTAGAGTATAGAAGCAAAGTCATACAGCCGTTTTTCCCGAAATCAGGGGCACGTAGAAGTGAAGCTAGAATAGTAGTAGTAGAATGTAGTAGACGCCTTGGACCAACAAGTGGAATTGTTTTCAAGCCCGTTTGAACTCCAAAAAAACCATTTATAGGTCAGGCAAGCGTTTCAAGTTCTTGCCCTCCATTGCAACCTACGAGGACTTTCTCCTTGCAACTTTCTCCCCTGGATTAGTTGTGCCGTGGCAGTCTACACTTGACATGGTGCTACTCTATTCTATACTGCTGCATGTGGGGCTAAGTGAGACTGTGACTTTCACCACACTACTATTACTATTATCTCGACTTGTATACAAACTGCATAGCAAATTACATTTAATGAAAATGGCCGTAACTGGAAACTTTTGATGCTAAATTTGATTAAGCTTTATACTCTATTGTGTTGTTTATGACAGGGTAGAGTCTAGACGTAATTTCATACCTGAGTGTGTATACGCCAATGTTTTGTCTGAAAAAGAGAAAATTGTACATTCTAGATTTGGACATGAGACTTTTTTTCGTCACTTTTTCTCGGAATATGACACTCTGAACTGACTACTTGGTTAGGTACATCGTCACCGTCACTCGTCAGCCACGACCCACCCATCCGTTCTCATCTTCCTTTCCTTCCATCTCTCTCTCTTCTCTCTCGGACTTTCTCGGCTGGACAAGGAGACATATATGTATATGTATTATACACACACACATCTATCTGAAGACGGAGAAGAAGACAGAAGATTTTTTTTTACTTCTTCTTCTTCTTGGTATATTCCGTCTTACTGACTGTTATGACTAAAGTGGATAGTGTAAGAAAGTATAGCAAGTATTGAGAGTAGTTTTTTGGATTGGATGGATGGACGGAGATGACGGACTGACGGAGGGGAAAGAAGAAATGTAGACAGGCAGTTCTTATAATAGTTGTAGTTGGTAGTGGTGGCAATATAGAATTGGTCTTTGAAGAAGAGAGAGTTTTGGAGAGAGTTGGTGTAAATGCTGAAGAGCAAAGAAGGAAAAATCGATAAGAAGTGACTGGCAACGTCCTCGGAAGTTGGAACCCGTGACGGACGAAATGACTGACGGGAGTGTAAACCGGCAACATGGAAGCCCCGATCAATACACTGTGAGTGACACTCTCAACCTTCCCAAGTTCTCAGATCGACAACCGACTTGTGTTAAGTTCTATTCTATAACCTAATCTAACCTAGAACCTGGCAACAGTGGCCCAGGCCACGATGACAGGATCGATGCCACAATGAGTGACAACTTCCAACTTCTTCCATCCAAGAGTATGAGACTACTACGGAGAGAGTCAAGCTTATGTAGAGATCCTTTCCAGCAGTATTACTACTACAACAGCCACCACCACCGACAACCGACACTATGAACCATCATCAGAATCAACCTCTTTTTATTCCCTTCAATCCTCTCACTTCCTAAAGTCCATGATACTATTTCTCTCTATGGAGTAGTATGGACTCCGTCACATTATTCCATTTCCTCAGCACAATGGCCAACACCTAGAATCTACAATCTCAACCGACAGCATACCTTTTCAATATCAACCTGACATAATTAATTCCAAACCAAGAGTGGTTTCATTAACTCATTTACTACTACTACCACTATATATAGGTAGCTGCTTTGATTTCTGGTCAAGGTCTTCTCTCATCTTTTAATTTTCGGACATTCCTGAGCTAATTGGAACTGTGTAATTGCCTAACTTTGCCCGACTTTTAGAGATTTCTAGAGCTATGTAATGAAGATAATGAACCCTTTTCCTTTACTTGGACTGCTTGCACGTAGTTATACAGAAAGTAAATAGAGAGCCGTAGGCATTTTCATGTAATTCATCTTGATTCTAAATGGACACTAATTATGACGATTACTCCGAACCAACCCAAGCAAAGCTGACTAGCTTTCCCTGTTTTGTGGCTTGCTTGTGGAAAAAAGGTAAATAAATAAATAAAAAAAAATCTCGGTTGGATTAGGCTTATTTGAAACTTTGAATGATTTGAAAGCTTGCATATTGTGTATTATAATGTATAAAGAAGAAAAAAGACTCGGAGGATGATGGTAATGGTAATAATAATAATATCTTGATATAATATTCTAATATGCAAGATAGACAAGGGCTTGATCCTATAAAGAGAGAGAGAGAGAGTCTTGAGGGAGTTTTAGGTTTTAACTTCTTCGACTCTTATTTTATTTTCGTGGGGTGGCTCACCCCTTCTCATCTTTATGACGGCTGTCTCTCATGCCATCATAAATTTTGAGGGTTTCAGAAATTGCCCTGACGTCTTTCTTTATTCTTCTCCAACTATTTTTTGTCCAGCTAAAGAACACAATTCTACACAAAGTGAAGATCGACTGAAAACAGTCCATGGTTGCCATTGCAAATGATATTATTATCCGGCCATATCAAACCACAGAACACAGAATAGAAAAGCGACTTTGACTCACGACTCATTTATTCATTATCAGCAAAATGATCAGCAGACTAATTGTGATTTTTTTTTGTTTCAAAAGCTTAAAATCCTTTTATATGGAAAGGGGGATAGCAACACAAGCCAATACAAATTCATACAAGAGAATGAAGTAGGGTCGACTTTGAGTTAAACTGTGTAAGATCTGAGGTCACAATGTTTGATTAATTCTAGTTGTCTCATTCCTTTTAATATGTTTTTGATTAAAAGTCACTTAAAAATCAAAGAAAATCAAAGAAAATACCCAAACTTCCTTAATTTCAAATTAATTAAGTAAATTAATTTAATTACTAATACAACTACCGATCATCCTATTGCATGTTAGCCTTTCTTGATGCACACATCCTGCAACGATTTGTAAGGTGGGAGTTGGCAAGGAGAAAGTTGTTGGCATTGGGCTTATTCCGCAATCTCAGAAAGCATTTATTGCCCGAGTTGGTGTGTAGTAGTAGGACATGGTTGTGTGTACTTGGTACACAACTTACTTAGCAGAGATTATGCCATTATGCGGGTATATTAAGTAAGGTTACAAACTCCAAACTACTACTACCCGAATGGGGTACCCTGAGAAATCGGTCCAAACCTATATATACTATCTATTTATGCTTGTATAAGAAATCAAAGATCATTTAACTCCCTGTTTCTAACTCTTGATGTAAACACTTAAAAAACCAACATTGCTAACATCCCATGCAAATCGGTGGTAAGCGGGGAACACCCAAGGAACATTAACTCAGCTATTTTAGTGAGAGATCTCGGATTTCATAAAAAAACTGAAGACAGATTTTGAGCTACAAGCTACTTACAAGACTTGAGGACAGTAGTACAAGAAGTAAAAGCAAGTTTACCAAGTAGGCGAGAGAAAAAGGACAGAATGAATGTAATACGGTACAATATTAGGTATGATATCTCTTCTACTGGTCTGACTGGAGTCTACTATAATACTATGTACCACCACCGCCACTACAACCTTCTACTTCCTTTTAGCTCGGGTGCTAAGAAGGGTTATTCTGTATGTATTCTCTGTGTGTGTGAATGGAGATGGGTCGTATACCGTAAATTTTGTGTTTAAAAACCCTTATATTTATGGGTTTTTGATCAACAGGCCGGGATCAATGTTGAATGTGCTTTCAGCCTTCGCAGCATCGGCTCGTTTTTCCAACTCGACAACGTTTTATGCCATAGTATGAGAAACTATTCAACTTTCTTGACTCGAAACTAAACCTGTATTGATAATTTATTGACAAGCTACAAATAACTCTTGGGTTGATTTGGTGACAAAATGACAAAATCTCACTGTCAATCATATCACCTTGATAATTAATTAAGCTAATTAAATTAGAAAAGGTCAGCTTGACAATTTCGAGCCAACAAAATCGATCTTGTATTTGTATTTTCTTTTTGGCATGACATAAGATTTTAAAAAAGACTAGAAACTAAATAATAAAATAATCAACCTTGTCAAATGAAGCTTAAAATGTGCTATATAAAATATTTTTTCTTCTTAGTAAATACTCATCTAAACCTTCAGTCTCCATGTAAAAAAGACAACAAAGGCATCCCATCTCACTCTCCAAACCTCGTAAAGTATAACAAAAAAATCCGATTGATTGTGAGAGTTACTCGAGAATGTTGTCTCTTATTCTTTAAGAGCAACTCAAAGACAGATCCTTCCCTGTCAATCAGAACAGAACTTAACACAACCATCTCTTCTTATTCTATCTATGTGACTCTTCTTCTGACTCAGTCACTCTATTTCCAATTTCCATTGTCTCATTCTAATAATAAATAAATGAGAGATTAAAAAAAAAGAACTCAAATACAATCTATAATTGCGGAGGTGGATTGGATTTTAAGATCAGATCGACTCTTCTTCTTCTGTACGAACTTTAACTCGATAACTTTAGATTTGTTGTCTTACATCAACCATCATCGTCAATATATAAATATATACTTAGGATTGAGATTCATATAACAAGATCCGGACAAGACTAAGAAGTCTAATATTATAATCTTACTATTCTCTTATACTATTCGCTATTCCCTTGATTCTTTTAAAACAAAGAGAGCGTTTGTCAAGAACAGAACCAACAGGGCCATCCAGGGCACCAACTAATCTTAAATAGGCTGACATGTGTCAGTCACAGGCAGACAACACTCACTATCATCATCACAACAAATATAACAAGTGAGAGATAGATTTGATAGATCCATAATAGAATCTTCTCTTACTATATAATAATACTACTACTGCTAATATAAGATGAAATAGGATGGAAAAATATCCGAAGCAACAACAAAAAAAATACACGAAAAGAAAAGTTAAGCTAAAATCTCTAGAACAAAAGTTCAATTTAAGTAAGAAAATTAATTTACTTACATTTCATGCGTTTTGGACAGTCTTGCTTTCTTCGGGGCATTTTATTTTTCTTTGCTTTCTTTTTGATTGAATAGATTCCTTCTTATATTTTTTGTATTTTAGCTTAGCGGCTAATTATTATTTATTTATTATTGAGGTAGGTTTCAGATTGGTTAAATAATGCAATCCGTATTAAATTATTAAGCACGTATTGACAGTTTAAAATGTGAAAGTGTCCAGTTGATACTGTTTATTATTATTTGTTTATATTTGTATGTATATTTATTTATAAATATTTAATCTCGATTCCTTTCTCCAGTCTCGTTCTTTGTTGTAGAAGTAATTTCAGTAGTTAATAAGTGTGGTATTAATTTATCTTGGTAATTGCTTTTAATTAATTATAATAGTAATAATACTTTCATTTAACACTATAAGAGATGACCCCAAAGGGTGACAGTCTTGTCTTAAAAAGTTGTATTATTTTGAAGAACATGTTTGTGTTATAATTTTATCAAGTCTGAGGTGAGATGGGGGATTGTCTCACTTTCGTCAAAAGGTATGCAGGTATGATGATGTTTTTAGATGTGCTATACATAAGATAGGATTGCTTGTGTACTTTTCTCTTTCGGAGGCTCGGAGCGTAGTTGATGTTGGTTGAGTGAAACCTACCTGTCAACTGTGGATGGAAGTGTGGATGGAAGTGTGGACCGACTTGATGGACAGAAAATGTCCCGCGTGTGCGCTTCGAGATCGCTGCCACCGCCACTGCAACATTGCTCATGATGATACCAAACACTCTGAAGACTGAAGCGTATTCAGGAGAATCTACGAAAGCAAACACATAGGCCAAAGGATTACCCATTCTGGCTCTAGATTCTTCAGCAATACGTACCACCGCTTCTAAGCTATTAACTCTTTCTTCTATAGCAGCAGCCAACCGACCCCCGAACCAAGGAAAACATTGGCCACCTTGCAAATCCACTCGTTCTTTCATAGTTTTCATTGTATCAATGTTTCATAGACACAACAATTCCAACATCATCATCATATCAACTTCATAGAATGGGACAGGAGTGTATCAAGATTTCAGAGCTTCGTGTTGGTGGTGGTGATACACAACAACAACAAAACTGTTAAAGGGTACAAAGCAATCGGTACCGAAAGTATTAGTTTGATAATATGGATATTTACAAAAAAATAATATGATTATGGGAACATAATCCGCTTTTGTTCATGATAAAAGTCAAATCTTATAACTAGATAGACTGATTTAGGATCATCAACACATTGTCCCTCATATTTCAACTATTTTAAATTTTAGCTATTTTATTTAGTTGGAGAAAGCAGTTTAAATGAAAAATATTTAACAATACTTGTCTCATATATTGTCGTTAAAGTATTTAATTTATTTTTTTCAAAATGACATTTAAAAAAATCTATCCATTTATAATTTTTTTTAAAACAAAACAATTTGTAACATAAACGGAACCGATCTAATTATTTAATAGATAGTAACAATTGATATTTTTTTATAAACAATTTCAGGCTTTTTTTTTTTTTTTTTAGTTTTTATTGTTTTTGCAATTTTATTTCCTAAATAAAAATAAATAAAGATTGTACAAAAGCTAGGTAAGGATTAAGACGATAGGAATCCGTTTATTTCTATAGCTTGTGGAAAGTTAATTTTGCTTCTGAATAGTTCAGACTTGAACTGGTTCATAATATGGGACACTTGGGGCTTCATCTTTCTTTTTTCAGTCTTCTCTTGGGATAAAGAACTCGGATCTTGACGTCGGCTTTCCCCTCTTAATGTAAAATCTACAGATTTGGGTTTCCAAGATTTTTTTTGAAAACATTAAGGAATTTTAAAATCTGTAGTTTTCTACAGATTTCTCGTTTATTTAAATGCAAAAAGCTCAATCAATGAAACTCTTGATTAGGATATTTTTGAACAAAATTGGTAATTAATTCTTTAATTTGCTGGTCAAAAAATTATTCGAATAGAGAACAATTATTTGTGCATTAAAGATCAGAAGAAGCTTGTGATAAAAAATCTAATAAATAAATGTTTTTGTTAAAATTTAATTTTATCATGTCACTGAAGCTACAAAATATAATGAAATTAAAAATTAGTATAGATTAAAATGGTCGTTCTGCTTAATAATATAGATGTTTATTTTTTAAAATCAACAAAATAATTCGATTACTAGCAAAAACAAGAAGTATAATGTTTTTGAAACTCTACATTTAAATGTATAAATTGTTCTTAATTTTGGCAGCAAAAGATTTATAAAGATAATTGTATACATGACTTGTATGGTTTTTAGCTTAATAGTAATTTTGTACCTATGATTCTTAATTTTTTTCAATATAATTAAGGTAAGGTTTAATATATTTAAGGTAAGTTAGTTTTAAAATAAGGTTTTATAATTTTAACTAACTAATACAATTTGCTTTCTGTAGAATTAATCTAATATTACATTTAGCAGTAAAGTTTAATAGCAAGGACAAAATTTTGATTAATGAATTAAATATTGTGTTTTTATCGACACGGGACAATTATCTGATGAAGAATATAAATTTTATTAGTACCTTGTTTTAAGAATTGATATCAAAATTGTAAAACGAAATATGATTTTGTATTTAAAAATTTTAAAGTCAGGTAATATAAAATGACATCATTTTAAACAGTATGAGCTACAAAGATTAACTGGTTAATTAGTTTAAATCATACCAACTCAACTAATTAATTTTAAAACTAACACCAGTATCTCCCATCACAATTAAATATTAATTGTATTAACATTTTAAAAATAGAGTTGAATCAGAAAGCTTAAATTGAATAGATCAATAAATCCCCGTAAATTCAAGCTACAAGTTATTGAATAAGTCCTTCATTTTTTATAACCTAGCTCTTCAAAGCTCATGTCAGTCAGTCACTTGTTGTGTTCTAGCTTTTTGAAAGGTGTGATTCTGATTGCTCTTGCTCCTGCATATAAAAAAGTGTTTAGAAGATGAGTGAGACTTGTCTCAAAGGAATGCCATGATTTCTTCAGCTCATCTCGAATCTTCAAAAAACTCAGAGCAACGACTCAAATCTTCAAAGCTTCAGCAGCAGTGACTTGGCTCTTGGCTGGTCATCCTACATATAATATATCCAACTTAGAATACTTCCTCTCTATCATCTATTAGGAAATTATCAGGATTGGATTTTCTATGTTCGTCGGCTGTCACATCGAGAATAAAAAGGAGCAAGATGAAAAGCCTTTGACAGATGTGGACACGACTAGTGAGATACTCTTTTGAGTGGGGATTCACCTCCAAGGCATATTTTTATACTCAGAGCAATCAGTCCATACTTACTTACCGGTCTCCATACCCCAAGCCAGACTAATATGGACACAAGAACACCGGATTTGCCTCGAAGGAGTACAAAAGTCTTATAAAAACCCCGATGGTTAGTGATGATGATTCTTTATTTAATATATATCTTCATACAATACACAATACGTTTTCTTAATATAATATAATACACTCTACGATTTAAAATATTCTCTAAAAAACCAAGGAGCTTGTTCTTGAATGTGTTATATATGTATGTTATGTGTGTGCTCATCTTCATCTACTTACTACATCTACTTAGCTTGAATATGTGTAATGTTTGTATTTTGATGGTGATGGTTGAT
>JAQGBQ010000965.1:0-14512 GCA_034698485.1 Vertagopus arboreus
CAATGAACTGTTTTACAGTGCCCCAAGTAGAGCAAAAAGTCCAAAGAGTCAAAAAAGTCAAAAAACCCCAAAAACCCGCAAAAACCCCAAAAACCCACGGGGTCTGGGTTTTTGGTGAAAAACCCCGGGGTTTTTCGTTCCCTGAGCCCATTTTAAAAAAAATATTATGTTATGTTTACCAGGGGTGAGCAAAATACATTGGCAAATAGAAAATACAAGGAATTTGTATTTTGTCAATTTATCCAAAAGTGTGTTTCCGATGTCGGAAAAGTATTTTGTATCTTGTCAATTTGGCTGAAAGAATTTTGTATTTTGCCCACTTTTGCTGTTTAACATACCACACAAACCATACATAAAGTTTCTAGAAAGAATCTGTATTTTTATTTCTCATTACAACATCAGTGACATACTAAATACTATTTAACACTTACATTTATTGTTTTTTAACTAATTTAAAATTTGTTCTCTATTTAGTTTGCTAACACGAATTCAGCTGTATTGATTTTCATAATATTCACACTTTTTTATTCCAGAATAATGCAAGACAACAACAAGGTCATAAGCAACGATTCAATTGCTAAAATCCCATCAAGGAGAATGAGAGTTTTGTAAGAAGTGCTGGCATTTGTATTTACAATAAGCAAAGTTCTAAGGATTATGATTAATAATCGTTGTATATTTATTTGCAGAAGTGAGACCACAGAGACACAATATTCTGTCAACATGACAGATTCCACTGGGAATTTGAGAGACATCCATGAGTGGTAAGTATTCAATTTGCACACATAAATGATATGCAACTTCAGATTTTAAAAGGTCTTAAAAATTTCAAAATCTACACATCCAAGTTTTATGCTCTTTTGTCATTCAGAATCCCAAATACCTAGAAGGAGGAATGCATATGCCAGAAAAAATAGGTGGGTGTCAGGGGATGATGACCCATGCGGGTTTTCATCATGTTTTGAAGATTTAACATAGGGACGGATAGACTGAAAACCTTTAGCAACACTTAGAAACAAAGAAATTTGATAAATTTGCTAAAAATCTGTTATGGGGTTTCTTCAAAAATTTAGCAATTTTCTTCGTTTCTAAGTGTTATTAAGGGTTTTCGGCCTATACTTGCTTATGTTAAATCTTCAAAAAATGATGAAAAACCGCATGGTTCATCTCGTGACACCCACCTATTTTTGTCATATGCATTCTTCGTTCTAGGTATTCAGGATTCTGAATAACAAAACCGCATCTAAATCGGATTCGTAGATTTTGAAATTGTTAATTTTTAAGACCTGGACAAATCACACCCTGTATATTTCGATTAATTCTTTATCAGTCATATTAACTAATTACAATATGGTTACGATTTATTCAAGTTTGTTTTTCAAATTATAATTTGCATTTCAAACGCAATTTGAACATTATTTTTGAATATTCTTTCAACTTTTAATTGAAAATTAATTATAACTGAAAATATTCTGATCATTAATAATCTTAAAAATTGTATTTTTAGAATATTTTTTCCCATTGATTTTTTTTAAAATTCGGTCTACAACAAATTAAAATATATTTTTCCACC
Organism: Vertagopus arboreus; assembly: GCA_034698485.1. Taxonomy (NCBI): domain Eukaryota; kingdom Metazoa; phylum Arthropoda; class Collembola; order Entomobryomorpha; family Isotomidae; genus Vertagopus; species Vertagopus arboreus. The sequence continues at coordinate 1,574 of JAQGBQ010000965.1, forward strand.
GTTCTAAACTTGCTTTGAAAATCTCTTTGAGTAGTTTAAAATCGACCAATCGAGTAAAAATGAGTTAAAATGTTGACCCGTGGTGACAAGAAGTCTGAATGTTTTCTATTTATATGCAATTTTAACTAAATGAATGGATATATATTAATTGGATGATAATAGTTTTTGTCCTCTAACATCAGATTCTAAACTAGATTTGCAAAGTCTTTGTTAAAAATGACCCGTGGGGCAACCCAACAGGTGTTGCTAATAAAATTGCTGCTAAATATTTGTAATTTCTTACTCGTAGCTTTTAAAGTCAAAACTTTTTTTAAAATCTTTTACATGTATTGATATAGGATAGCGTGCCACAGTATGCAGATATCGTTCCCATTAAACGGTAAGTGATTTTTGTTTGAAAACCTTTCAAATTCTGTATAGAAATAAAGATGGTGATAAGATAGTGATAATAAATCAGTTAAGAAACACGCTTAAGAGTACACTATTTTTTATGTACATTTCAGCGGAAATTTTCGAATACAAATTTCCCGAAACACCGGAATCAATGCTAGAACAACACCGTCAAGGGTCGGATGCCGTGATTTTCAAGAAAACTATTCCCAACAACAGTGCGGCCAGTGCTAGAGTGGAAGTAAAGCAGACATATTCCCGTACTTCGGAATTCAGTTGGGGTCTGGAAGAAAACCTGAGCTTATTCGCATCAGTCACGGCAACGACCGGCGTTCCTTTTGTTGCTCAAGGAGAAGTGTCAACAGGAACTGAAGTTAGCGTCGGATCAAATCAACAGTGGACTGAATCCAACACAAAAACGTATGAAATCGCGGAGTCAGTTGAGGTTCCACCATATACCACTGTGGAAATGACAGCATACACCCAAGCGATTACAGACTTACCTTTGCCATTCACTGCAGAAATGAGAGTCAAGTTGTATGATGCAGCTTTCCGTGATGACATTCAAGGTCATAATAGTTGCGTCATGATTCAATTGAAGAAAATAGGCTACACAGACGTTGAACGGCTTAGTGGAGATAACGAAAGAGGGGTGCGTATAAGGGTCAACGGCAACTTTAAAGGCACTTTCGGATTCATTGGATTTCTTGCCATTGACGATGTGACCAAAAAGAGTTCCAAGTTTAACCGCTATGATCAAAAACGGTCTAAAATGGCCATGTGCAACCGAATTCGATGAGTTCTATGATTCTTATAAGGCTACCGATTATATTAACATACAAAAAAAATAAATCACTAATAACGAATTTATTCAAGTTAATTACTATTTGTTTTTAAAATTAGAATGACAAGAATAATTTATTTAAATTTAAAACCGAAATTGTGACCAACTGCTACCAGAGTTGGACTAAGCCAATCCAAATCGGCTATGGTTAGTGGCATGGGTGCCGTTTATAAATAATGGCTCCAAAGGTTTAAAATTAATTTATGAAATTTAATTAAATAAATATTTTTTTAAAAAAAAGTTATTTTACAATTTACGATCGTGATTTTTTCGTGACATGATTTATGAGCGGCCCCCATCCCGCTAACTATAGCCGATTTGGATTTGCTTAGTCCAACTCTGACTGCTACATTGTTACTATTTCTCGATTATTAAAACGGTTCTGGATTTTGTTTAATAATATACAAAACTTCATGCCCATTCACTCTAATTGTTTTTATTCACATTTTCATTCACATTTATCAAATGCACAAACATTTGACTTTCAGTTAGCTGATTAAATTCCGTCATTATTAGTCCATATTAATTTCATAGGCTCAAAAAATTATTTATTTGATTTGTCATGTTAATAAATCGTTAGTCCTCAATAGGGTAATTTGAGACAATAAAACATGCTAGTCTATTTTTCAGTTAAATGTCTAGGCGTTATAAGCTACCACAGCTCAAAATCTCAGGTTGCAACAGTATTTTTAAAAAACCGTTGTTGTTCCTGTAAAACCTACCAAAAAATTCAAAAACTGAAATACCAACTGTGAAAATTAGTTAAATTTTCGGAATTTGTTGTCAAAATTTCAAGCAAGTTTGGATTTACTCATCATTTTAAAGTTTAGATTTCTAGATATAAATTCATATTATTTGTTCAAAATGAATTTTCATTTATTGTTTTGAATATTATTGTTCACATAGGATTTTTCTTCAATAAGCCATTAATTCAACAACCCTGCTGCGTGTACGAGCCTCGTATGTGTTTTTTATTATAACAAGATTAATTAAAAATTCAACGATCTTAAGTCATTGAAATGTTTCCTATTTATAAATTTTCTGGAACCTCAGATTCATATTTTGTTCTTGTAAATAAATAATTAATAATCCCTCCAAATGTTTTTATAATTATGTTTTTAAAGCTATTTGTTAGTAGCACAAATATTTAATTAATGTTATGATTTCTTCATCTTTATCCTTGGATCAAATATCTAATTACTGATGACTAGATAGAGATTTAGACTTGATGAATTCACACAGCAGACGGTTTAATTTTTTCTTGGTTATTGTCACTAGCTCACGAATCACGAATTCTCCTAAATATTAAAGTTTAAATTGACATTGAATTTGTTATAACAAGAAAAAAATGAAATTCATTTGCAGCCTCAATAATAATTTAAGTTTCTTAAAATAAAATAAAAATATTAACCATATTTCAGATTAATTATGTCTAATTAATTTAATCAAGTGAAAATAATATAAAATTTTGTTACCGAATTTGTATTTTTATAATATGTATACATAAGTACTGGTATCGGATTTCCCCATCCACGCCAAATAAGCTAAATAAGCAAACCAAACCTGGTGTTATCATCTCAAATCTCAAATTTTCTTTTTCATAAAGCATAGCCAAAAAAATCAAAAATGAAAAAAAAAATGGAAAAAATTACTAAAATTTTGGAAATTTATTGCCAAGCGGATTAATTGGAATTTGATGATTTTTTAAGGTTTAGATTTCTAGATATAAAATTAAATTATTTGTTAAAAATTAATGTTCATTTAATGTTTTGAATATTGTCCGCATATTCTTATTCGTGTATGCATATTATTACTGGTTTTTGAAGCTATTTGTTGGTAGCACAATTTATTAATTTTTACATTTATCCTTGTATTAAATATCTAATTACTGATGATTAGACTAGAATTTGTTCTTGATTATTGTAACTAGTCCATGAGTCGCATATTCTCTTAAATATTTTAATAAGGAAATGAGAGCTGTTTTCATCTGATTAAACAAATTCCTGAGATTCCTCTCCAAGTATTTAGATCATCTGAATTTGAAATAGAGCTCTGGATTGTCTCATTGTTTATAAAAATTATTATAATAATAAAAAACATTAGAATCAAGTTTCAATTGATATAAAAAGATATATTTAACATAATGAACAATTCAGTTTGTGATAATCTATTCTCAGCAATTGAACAAGTTTCGATTTTTTTGTTATATTTTTCGGATATTTTAATCTCCGATTTTTTTAGCCCGACTCCGAGGGCTTATGGAACCGTGTCAGTGTCCGTCTGTCTGTCCGCTATCACGATAACTCTCTTTAAACTTTTCCGATCAACCTGAAATTTTGCACACACTTTCATGGAATAAAAGTAGAATTTAAGTTCAAAGATGAGCAAAATCGGTCAAAGGGTTGACCCGTGGTGGCTAAAAGTAGTGGTGGTTTCTATTTATATGCAATTTTAATAAAACTATAAAACCAATATATAAACTGCCCAGAAACTTGGGCATAAATGTAGCATTTTATCTCTGAAAATCAAGCCGAAAGTTGGATTTATGAAAATTGTTTGATGTGACCTTTTTGGCCACCCCCAACGGGTTTTTTAAAACTCACCACAGAAACCTAAAATTTTGCACTGTGTTAACGTATGACCCCTTAACATCAAATCGGAAAATAAATTTGCATATTTTCTATTTAAAATAACCCTATTGGGTGACCCCCATGGGGTTTTGAAGATAATGCATAGAATGCTGAGATTTTCTAAAGTAGTTCCTTATGAGCTTTAAGTAAAATACACAGTTATTTTTGCAAAATTTTGCAATAAAAATACCCCACAGGGCAACCCTTACGGGAATTGAATTTCGCTAAAAATATATATACAATCGGAGTCGGGCTCAAGGAAGTTGCACAGGGAAGTTTTTAATTATGAGGTTGTTACTTTAATTTGTTTGTGTGGGTGTGGTCGCATTGTTTTTTGGACCTAAGGACTCTCAAGCTGGTGCGATTCGTGTTAATGAGGTAATTATTAAAATAAAAAATTAACATTAAAATTTACATAGACATTCATTTATTCAGCTTGGTTTGGTTTTTGGAGATATTTTACATTTTTTGAAAACTTTGAATCAGGTTTGAGATTTTTTAGAAAAACTTACTGTTTTTATGAAAAGTCAAAAAAGTAAAAAGTAGGGAAAAATAGTTTGAAATTGTGGCTGTATTTTTTAATTCTTTTGAGGATATGAAATCTCATATTTTTTTAAATAAAAAATTCACAATTTAAATTTCACAGTTCACTATCATCATTTTTAAAAAAACAATTTTAGGGGTATGAAATTTCGGCAAATTATTATTTTTAACTGGAAATTTCCTTTGCCAACTTTGCTAATAATAGTACTTTCAAACTTACAATTTCCATAGGCATTTATATATTTAGCTTAGTTAATTTTTTGTGAATATTTTACATTAAATTTTAACATTTAAATCAATTATGAAATTGAATATTTCTATATTATTCGAAGAGATTTGTTTAAATTAGTTACGAATCTTTTTTAGTGTCCAAATTTTTCAGACAAGTTGATTTCGAAGCATTTTTTTTTATTTGAATACTTTCTTCAGATTTTATGATAGTTCTAAAAAAAATTGTTAGAGTTCGTCAGAAAATTTGTTTTCAATCAACATTTTTTATATGGATTTCTTCAGTCTAGTTATTTTTTGTGACTATTTTAGATCGATATATTTTAACTTTTAAATGAACTATGAAATTTCATATTTCTATTTTATTCCGAAAAACTTGTTCAACAGATTGGTTAAAAATATTTTTTATTGTCACAATTTTTTATTCTTGGCCCGTTTTATGGTGTTCGAATTCTTTATTCAGATTTTATAAAATTTATAAATTATATTATAAAGCTGAAATCGTAACGTGCAATGTTGATTGTATATTATAAATATTAAAAGTAATTATTATATGTTTATTTTTCAATCATTGTCATCATCATATTAATGAAAAATAGCTAAATAGTCCCCATTTTGACTGATTTTAATTTTTCAATCTATGTATCTGAAGAATTGTTTATTTTTCAATTTATCAAAAAATTTATCGGTTTTGCTAGCTGAACTAATGCTCTGTAGTTTTGAAGCTAATTTATTATGACACGACCATCTTTTAAATTGATATTTAAAAAATAAATTATTTTGACAGATTGAAGGATCTGAGATCATATCTGATAAGTCAGAAGGATTTCTAAATCGAAGAAAATGTGGATCCGGATGTTGAAGCAAAAGTCCTCAATGCTATGTAAGTTATTTTCACTATTAAATTTCAAAATGAATCATGATTATCAATTTTTCGGTTTTCCCTCAATTTTCAATGAAAAGCAAAAAATTTGAAGGATTGAAAAGCTATTTTTCAAAGGCTAGTGAAAATATTTGCAAATTTTGGCTCAGCTTTTCTTTTTGTAATTCTTTTGAGACTATGAAATTTTAAATTTAATGTAAATTTAAATTTCATTTAAAAAATATTGGATAATTTTTTTAACTTTTCGAATTTTTCAAATTTCAAGTTAAGTTCGATCAGGCTGGGTTAGGTTCGAAAAATCACAAAAACTCAAATGCTGAAAAAAGTCCAAAAAAAATCAGAAAATGGTTTTGCCCAATATTCTTTTTAATTTTTTTTGGGGAATTCCAAATCCAGCAGACCCCCTACCGAAATTTCATTGTGCATTTGTTAATTTTTATTTGTGAAATTTCACTAATTATTTTTAATTTTCCAACAAACTTATTGATATGAAATTTCTTGAAATTTTAATTTTTCTTGAAATTTCACTTGCCCACCCTGAAATGAATACAAGCCATGTTTTTAATTTAAAATTCTCTTCTAATATCAATATTTGTGTTAAAATTTCAGAATTGAATGTGCACAAGAAAAACTCCAGGTTTTTTTTTAAAATTTCTTCCATCGCATTAGTAATTTAATATAATTTAAATAATTTATTACTTTAAAGGAAATCAAGGAGGAACAAGTCGTCGATCCTGACCCTAAGTTGTGAGTTTTCGAGCGTTATATTCTGACAATTTATTTTATAGTTTTTATTAACGTCTTCGAAACTAAATAAGGTGAAAAATTGGGTTAAATTACGACGAATGTTAAAGCACCTTTAAAAAAAATAGAAAAAGTTTATTAAAAAAATATTACAATTGTTTTTGTTTTCAAAATAACCTTACCCAACCTAGCGTGATCTAAATATGCTAGGAATAAAGGCCCCGAAAAATGAGCTCGAATAATGGTCAGAGATCATGAAAGCATTTTTGAGAACTCCATCAGAGCGTCAACATTTACTGTAGATGCCTGTGTTCCCCTTTAAAGCAACGGTTAGAAAGGCGCTAGCTTTCTCCAAAACCAAGTATTTGACCACAGAGCAACCGATAGTAGCTGGAAGCGACCGGCTGTTATGTGTAATTTGACCTTGATTTGACCTATTTAAACGTCAGGGGTCAATATTTTGTAAAGCACGATAATTTCATCACTTAAATCCTCGACAAGCTCGTTGTAATGAGCCATTCAGATTTAAAATCGAATGTGTGGTTAAGGAGGAGTAGCAAACAACAGACAGATAGACTGACACACACATCTCTTCTCGATTATATATAAGGATTTAATTTTTTTAACACCTAATATAACCAAAGATTTGAGTTGAAAAACGTTACTAAAAAATACTGTTTTAATTGTTAAGGACGCCTGAAGAATGATGCACCAAGATTAGTATTAGATTTAGTATTTGTCTTGCGAATTTTTTAACTTTTCATGAAAACTGCAAACCCTGGAAATAAAGAAAATAATGAAATAAAATGATTTTATTGAATAGTTTACTAATTTTTTAACTCGAGTTTTGGTGATAAAATCGTGAGAGGAATATAGCGGAGAAGGTTAGAGAAACTAGAATTAGATCATGGAAGCGATCCAAGTGTGCGGAGTAGAGCGCACTTTCTTTTCCTTTCTCTCGCGCTTGCTATTTGACCGTGCAAAAGTCAAGTTTAAAACCCTTGTAGTTCGCAAAAAACAAAATTTGCAAATATGGTCTTTTGGCAAAGTCATGTTTATTTTTAAAGACCTACAGTTTCGTATAAGTTTAAAGCAAATCTGACATTTACACCGGAAAAGGTTCCCTTGTTAGAATAGAAGTTTAATAAACTTTTTTTAATTTTCACTGAAACTACAACTAAAAGACCTACACCAAAACAAATTGTCATTATACAAGCAACTTTAAAATTTCCAGAGTTAGAAATAATTTTTACTAAAAGTAATAAAATCAGGTTAGATGCGTTTCACAATTTCCAACAAAAAAAATGATATTTCTAGGTATTATAAAACCAAAAAAGCTTAGCAGCGCTTATATCAAACGATGCTTTAGAAACGAAATAACAGGAAGGAGTATTTAGTTTTTCTGCTGGAGGCAGTGTTTCGAACGAGACGGGACGACCCCCGTCTCGTCTCAAAATTTTCGAGACGGGACAAGACGTCTCGAAACTATGAATTTAATGGAAATTAAAACGATTAAAAATATTCAACAATCACCGCATTTTAATTCTAAAATGTTGAAAAATTGAGTAAAATTGAGCAAAATTAAATTACTGAAATATCTATCTAGTATTAGGGCCCTGAAGTCAGTTCCGTAATTGTATTTAAAGTTTAAATTAAGGCATTGGTTAAAATTAAATGAATTTTAAGCCCAATTTGTTTTATTTTGCCCGCAAGGTTGAGCCTTCTAAATTTTTTAAAAAACTTTTGGGTTTCAGGAGGGATTTCATGTTAACTCTTAAACAATGAATTTAAAGTCATTTTTAAGTGTGTTTTTATTAATTGATTACCATATTTACTAAAGACTACTACGATTCGAATATTTTTCGAAAATTCTTCGATTTCAAGTTTCAATACACCAATCTCTTCGTAATTTAATGCTGATTACGAAAATGGCAATACTTGCCCACGCCGTTTGGTTAGTTTTTGAGATAATTATCAAAAACTGCCAACAAAATCCAAAAAATATCAAAAAATCAATTTTTTCAGACTTTGAACCACCATAACTTTTTGGAATATCTTTATGTATCAACATTCAAAATACAAAAATCTTTGCAAATTGTCAGATCTTTTGAATGGTTACATAATATTGAAATTCGTGATTGCAGTTTTGAAGATAATTTCTAAAAACCGTGACCAAAACATTAAATAATCATAAATTTTGAATACAAAAGCCTATAAATTTTTCTGAAAAAAATAAATTTAAAATAAAGATGCACTAGTATTTGGGGAATTTATAGCTTATTATAATTTACATAACTTAAAATTACATAAAAAATCCGATTTTTCAGTTAAAATGTTTGTTTTATTTGACAAAAAAAATTTGTATCATATATTACGAAAGTTAATAACGGTAATTAATTAGCTGTTAAATGATTTAAAAGATTTGAGGAAAAACCCATAGGGGTTTTGGGTTTTTGGACTTTTTGGGGTTTTTGGTGTAATATGCAACAGGGCATAGAGTAAACCATTGTAAAGCTTAAATTGATCACAATTAAATGATGGTTTATTAACAAAGAAAAATGCTTATGATTTTGAATTAATTACCAAATATTTTGTATTGTTCGCAATAGTAGCTTTATTATTTAATTGACAATCAACTAAATAGAGTCAGGCGCTTTTCCACTTTATAGCTCCATAAAACGATAAAAGTTTATCGCTCTACTAAGGAATATCGCTCCATTAAGCTAGAAACGTTGAAGTTTATAGCTCCACTAAGCCATAAACTCGATTTTTCAGCACCAGGGAATAAGGGGTGTGACCGTCGGATTTCAAAAATATTACTATTGGAAAGAGCGTCTAAAAATCTATAAATTGCATTTGCAAAATAAAAATTGTATTTGCAGAGGGCATACAATAAATTCACAAAGTTGTTTTTGGTAAAAGAGCTGTTAATAGCAAAATAAACGAAGTTACTAATAATATGTTTGAAAAAAAAATGCATTAAGTATACTAAAATAAATTAATATATTATGTATTTTTTTTGGATTCTTAATGACCTTTTTTGACGCTTTTTTGTAAATATTTTAACCTTTTTATTTACCGTTCGTTTATATGAACGGCCCTAAACTTTATCGCTTAATGGAGCGATATCCATTTTGCTTAATGGAGCTATAAAGTGGAAAAGTGTCCCACTGAAATATCAGGAAATTTTATTATTTTGGAGTTATTTTTCTCTATTCATAATGTACAGTTATTAGTATTTGATTATTTTCGATGAACTGTTTTACAGTGCCCCGTGTAGAGCAAAAAGTCAAAAAAGTCAAAAAAGTCAATAAACCCCAAAAACCCACTGGGTCGGGGTTTTTAGTGAAAACCCCGGGTTTTTCCTTCCCTGATGCTGGTTTAGCAAGGTAGAACGTTTGCTAAAAATCAACGGAATTTCAACCATTTTGTTTTGCAAGTTGGGTTATAATTTAGTTACGAATTTAAAACAAGTATATGAGGCTTGCCGACAGAAGATTTTTTCATCAATCATCAATTTATTACTAATTCTAATCAATAAGTACTCTCCACACTTTGAATTCTGGAATAACTTTTAACAGTTATTTTTATGCAAATTCATACATTTGTTTAGCTAAAAAAATTGCTAAAAATGGCTAAGCTGGTATGTTTTAAAAATTTAATACCATATAAAATTTAAAACTGTTCGAATTTAATTTTTGAAATAGTTGGTTGTCTTCTGTCTATTTAACGCATTAGCCCATGCAGTCCAAGGTGGTTACATAAGAAGCAGAAGAGGAAGCTCAGGGGGTGGTTCGTTGCATTTAAAATATTCGAAATTTTACGTTTAAAACGAAAATCTTGGTTTAAAACGCATGCAAATCATTTGTCTTTATTTTAAAAGATTTTGGCAGAAAGTGCAAAAATGTTGGTGCTAATTTGTTGCATGGCACAAGAGAGATTTTTATAAGATAAGATTTGTATAAGAAAAGACTCAAGACAAAAACCATGGAAACATGAGATTTGCCATAGAGTAAAAAAATAGTTTTCCCCATCAATTTTCAAATTATTTTTGTTATTCCTTTTTATTTAAAGTAGAAGCCAGAAGTGTTTTTTCGCTCGCTCCCCAAAAAAGTAAATCCATCGAAATAAGGTAATATTTTGTTTTTTATTTATTATTATTATGCATATTTGTGTTGTTATTGTATGCAAATTGTTGTTAAATGTTTTTTAATTTTTTTTTGTTTCTGATTTTTTTTAGAAATGTCGAACTCTGCTAACGTGACATCCACCGCTGCAGTAACTGCAGCTATGGAAAGACTCCTTCTCGAGAAGAACATCCATGTCATCTCAACTATGACTTCGGGTTTGGACTGCCTCCGGTTAGAAGACAGGGGCGATGTCTATGACATGTGCGGAGCGGACTTTGTGAACGGTCAAAGGTATGTAATTGAATAAATTTACATTAGAAATAATTTGTAAAACATATTTTATGATGTAATTAATTGTTGTATTTATTTTATATTATTTACAGGGTTTTTCCAGCAAAAGTTGATGGACCTGGTAAAGAACAGGCTGGTTCTAAAGGATGACCGACTCCCCAGTAAATTCTTTGGATTTTAGTTGTCTTCATCTCTAATTATTATTATTATTATTAATTTGTTATGATGTTTGAGTTGAGTTGTGTTGCTTTTATTTGTTCTTGTTTAATAAATCAAATTAAAAATCCATAAAATAAATAGTTTCATAACATTTTATTATGATGCATACTCATACCTTTCATAATACTTTCTAGTTAGGCAGGATCATAAATAATGATAGGAGATTTTAGTAAAAGTTGATTTTAGGTAAAAATATTATGGCATTTATTATATCGTCTAGTTTTATTAGCGTTTGCATAAGCATCTTAAGAATACAGATGGATAGGCATAATTTCATAATTGAGAGGAATGATCGAAATAATTTCCGGTCATCTCTTAGAGAACAACCATCAGAAGTTAATTCTTTCATTTCATAAAAAATTATTAGATTTCCAGTATTTAGGACGTTTTAAAAATTTTTTACAAACCATCAAATCTGAGAATTATTTTTCCAGTTTTCGATATTTTACACAGAAAACATCCTTAAAAAAATTTTCTTGAGAAGTTTAGCACAATTTAGAATACAAAATATATTTAAAAAAACTTAAGCTCTCCAGGAACTATTGATTGGTTGGAAAAAATAAATCCTCGTAGGCTTCTATTTAAAAAATAACACTGTGTATTGTATATTGTAGACGATTCAGATAGTACGGAGTTTAGACGACCATTAATTTTTAATTTCTGAACTCGCTGAAGTTTCTAGAATTCAAAGCCATATAACATAAGATGCATATATATAAGATGCATAACATATATACATAAGATGATGGATGATGATATTTCATATGGAAGGATGATTTAATTCAGTATGCTTACATAATCTACCCTCCATTTCGTAATTTTTGCAGCCTTTTTGAAGATTAAGTCATTAAGGATTTTTAGCGATATTGCACATTTGTTTCGAATCTTGCATGCACATAGTAAATTAGATTTTCCCTTTTTAAAATCTCTAACACTTAAATTGTATAATGAATTTGGTTTGTGATAGAAGTAATCTACAGCATGCTTCAATTTCCCTAGCCATAATTACTGTCGGGTAAGGGATGCAATTTCCAATTAATATTAGATAGCGAATTTGTTAACACTAAATTAATAGGTAGTCATTACATATAACATGGTTGGTGGTGGTAGTTTGGATTATTTTTTTTGTTTTATCTGTGTTAAAAATTTGAAAGAATAATACAGGCAACTGTATTTTAAAATTACATAGCATCGGTAAATCTAAGATATTTATAAATGAACCTTTGTTAAATCCAAATTAAATATTTGCAATCTCAACCTATGGAGTGATAGAAAAAAAATCAGAACCAGGCTTTTGAGACTTGAAGTCTACATATCATGACAAAATTGTAAAGTTTTTTTTAAAAATACATTTTCTTACATTTTTCCCCAAATGTCAAACATTTGTTTAATATTCTGTCAAAAAATATATCTTTTAAATCTATTTATCTATCTAAATATCTAAATTTTTTAAAAAACTTTTGGGTTTCAGGAGGGATTTCATGTTAACTCTTAAACAATGAATTTAAAGTCATTTTTAAGTGTGTTTTTATTAATTGATTACCATATTTACTAAAGACTACTACGATTCGAATATTTTTCGAAAATTCTTCGATTTCAACTTTCAATGCACCAAAATCTTCGTAATTTAATGCTGATTACGAATATGTAGATATTTGCCCACGTTGTCCGGTTATTTTTAAGATCATTGCCAAAAACTGCGAACAAAATCCAAAAAATCTCCAAAAAACGCTTTTTTCAGATTTTGAATCACTATAACTTTTTAGTACATTTTTGTATCTCAACATTCCAAATACAAAAATGTTTGTACATTTTGAGATCTTTTGAGTAGTAAAATAATATTGGAATTCGTAATTATAGTTTTGAAGATAATTGCCAACAACCGTAACAAAAATGCAAAAAAAAGTTCAAATTTGGAATTCAAAAGCCTATACATTTTTCTTAAAATATTCGATTTGTAATGTATGTATGTATGTATTTATTCAGACAGACCTTATTATCATTGATACAGATCCAAAGCTAGGCGGTAATTGCTAG